>PQXP01000214.1:0-14005 GCA_002973495.1 Apiotrichum akiyoshidainum | reverse complement strand
GAYTGAGTAAGCCCGAGACACACATTCATGACACAGGACCAGTCCAGGCAGAGGCCACCGAGCGCAACATGGCGCACGGCGGTGTGGGGTGCCCCCAGCAGAGCATGTCGGCGTTGTGGCGGGCCACCATGCCATGGTCGCAACGATACAGTTGACTTTTGGGGTCCTTGTTCCCTTGCAAAAGTCTATTTTTTTTCCATTCCGGTTGTCTGGGATCTTGATTTTCATGAGAACGCTGGCTAACTCGCTGTGATCTGGGGTTGGATCGGGTGAGGATCTGGGAATAAATAGTTGATATGGAGACGCCGAACATCCCACCGAACAGTCGCAGTAGCGACACCCATTGGCAGGGATATTCAGAGTTGAGCAGCATCGCTATATCTTAGCGACGCGCCTAGATCCTAGTGGCTGTTCCGAGACCCGCGGGGACAGTGCACTCCGGATTGCGCTTCGATCTACGTGGCAGAACGCAGACGGAAGAGAGAGTGCAACGCGCGAGTGCGCAAGCCTGGTGATCTTGAAAGGCCGAGACAACTAAGGAAACGATCAAAGCCGGCGGCATGGCGTCTGACCCGCTTACGCACTATCCGGCTCGATAGCGGAAATTGCGCCATCTCCTGATGCCCAGCTATGCAGCTACTCGAGCTAGGAGCTGCATAGCGTGGCTGGTCCGTCTTCGTCTTCGGGGCATCCATGGCGGCCCCATTGGGGTCGGACATGGATGAGCGGGCGAGCCAGTCAGTTTTGTGGGCAGGAAGAGGCGGCATGTCGTAAGCCCACATGCACATCACTTCATGTCCTCTTTGTTTGGTCAATTCAGTTGCCCAAGCCCCAGTGCGGACAGGGGGGCGCGAGTCCGAGTAGAGGCCACATTGGGACCTACCCAGGAACCCTGTCTGAACAAAAAAGAAGCCAGCAGTCGAACGCTGCACTCTGGCGCAACGAGCCATGAACTCGACTGCTAACTGGCTCCCGTGACGCCGACGATAGAGGTGGCGGCAGAGCGACATGAGCTGCGGTCATTTCCGTCCTACAGTTGTCGATACTTGCCCTCACTCAGGCCCCAGGGCCGTGGGGCGTGCAAGGATCCTCGTGCCCAAGCAGCCATCAGATCAATTGGAACAATACACACTCAGATGGCACGGACGCTTGCCTCGTCTTGCGATCCACACGCCGCTGTACCTGCTCTGAGGGTAGACGGCGAGTTCTTCCGGAGCGGGTTGTGCTTGGGCAGCTCGCTCCAGGTTGGGCGGAGGTGTGAGGTGTCTGCCATCAGAATGTGCTTCTTGGGAGGGAGGCGGACTGAAAGGGCTGCAGATGTGGAAATATGCCTCCTCACCGCCCGCTCTATTCATCCTCACCGCCTCTTTCCTGCATGCAGAAAGGGCGCCCAAACCAGCCTGAGAAGCGGATCTCGGCACGGTTGACATCTGATTGTTCAGAATCGAATACAGAAGAACCACTCTGCGAATGTCAACAAGATGATCCTTTCCTTGTTCAGCAAACATGCAAGACGTTATTAGAGTCAACAAGGGACCTCATCGTACACCCCATCGTTATGTTTGACGGCGGTGGTGCCGCAAACCGAGGAATGCACACTCTTCCTTGCCACTTGTGGTGGAGCAAGAGGTGCCTGTGTGTTTACTGTCACTCGACAAGTACGACGTCCATTGCCACATTGAGATGAGCAGAAGTGGACGCGGGTAAGGCATAGAATGTGACGCGTCATCCACCATCTCGTCTGGCTCCCACAGCATCCATCCCCTTTCCGCTCTACTATAGTACGTAGTCATAGATATGCCCCTGTGTTCCAAATGCCAGCTGAGGATGAGCTCCGCTGTGTGTTGTAAGTCTGATACTGTTAGTTCATTACCCCCCCGCGGTTCCCGTAATGTTCGTCCCTACTTTGCTTTGCCGCGCTGCACCACGTACTACATCGCGTCTTCCGCTTGCAAAGGTCCGTTATCGCGTCTTTGCAAGCTTCAGCAGTGTTCCGGAGTCAGGGCTCGGGGGACGGGAGACGGAGCAGCCACGAAGCTAAGCTTTCCCACGGTAGTCCCACCCGCGGAGCTCCTCTCGCTCTCCGTCCACCTCCACACGGATCATTCGAGAGAAAATGACGTCCAGCTTCCAGTGTGCGTCAACAAATCCAAAACTCCACCACTCATCACTGCAACCACAGACATTGCCCGCGATGGGACGCCGACAACCCTTCTCAAACAAGCAGAAGAAGGCCCAGCTGCAGGCAAAGCGGGCTGGGCAGCGCACCGAAGAGGAGGGAGCCGCCCCCGTCAAGAAGCAAGCACCTGCCATGCGCCGACCGGGCCGCTCGAACATCAACCCGACGACAGGCGGTCAGCGTCTGGCCCTCGAGTCCAAGTTTGTGTCGATCCCGAAGAACTACCAAGAGCGCACGCGCGATCTTGCCTACTCGTCACCTCTTGAACGGCCTCTTCCCGACGAGGCGGCAACGTTTCCCCTGCATCTGGTGGCGAACCCTGCTGCCGCGCCGCTGTCCGTCCCCGCCCGGCCAAAGTTTCGCTACGGGCAGACGAAAAAAGAGGTGGAAAAGAACGAAGAGGGCGTCTTTAGAAAGTGGATGGCCGGGGTCAGGACCACCGTCGAGGGGTGGGTCGATGAGGGAGAATGGAGCAGCAAACCCGTCGAGAAGAACGAAGGTCCCCAGGGTCTTGAGTGGATACACAGCCCGAGCTGGTTTGAGACCAATCTCGAGGTATGGCGTCAACTGTACGTACTGGGGAAATGTAGTGAGCAGCAGATCTGACATGCCAGGTGGCGTGTGGTCGAGGCGTCCTCAATCCTTCTTCTGCTCATCGACTCCCGCTGTCCCCCCGTCCACTGCCCGCCGTCCCTTCGCACCTACCTTCAAAACCTCCGGCCGCGCCGCCAGATTATCCTGGTTCTGACGAAAGCCGACCTGGTGGACCCATCCGCGCTGGAAGGCTGGAAGCGGTGGTTGAGGGAATGGTGGCTCGAAGGCGCCAATGAGCCCGTGCGGCCTCTCCGCACCCGGCCTGGGAAGGAGGGCGCAGCCCATCCTCAGAGGGAAGCCACTCAAGAGACTGTCGACGACGTCCAGATTGTCTCGGTGAGCAGCTACGACACTGCTCTCCTCCATGGCCCAGGTCGAACACGCCACCGCCCGGACATTCCCGTTCGCGCTCGCACCAGCCTGGTCGATGCGCTGAGGATAGCGCATGAGCGGATTCTCACACCCCCGGCCTGGACGGCATCTGACCCGGAGAAGCTCGCCGCGTGGAAGCCACCCGTTCGCACCGAGGTGCATTGGGACGAACTGGAGGAGCTGGACGTCGAGGCGGGAATCAAGCCCATCGGCAAAAAGGCCAAAGCGGACCGTGAGGCAGTGAAAGGGAAAGTACGGAGCAAGTCTCAAGGCGAGCACGAACCTCAAGACAAGACGGAGCGCGAAGACGACAATGGCCCATCGCGCGACCCGGAAACCGAGCCGCTCACGATTGGTCTGGTGGGCCAGCCCAACGTCGGCAAGTCATCCCTCCTCAACGCCCTTCTTGGCACCACGCGTGTCCGGGCCTCCAAGACGCCTGGTAAAACCAAGCACTTTCAGACCATTCTCTGGGGTGCGCGGCGCGAAATCAAGATTGTCGATTGCCCCGGACTTGTCTGCCCAAGCCTCGTCCCAATGGAACTGCAAGCGATGGCTGGAAGTGAGTACTCTTGCTGCCTCTTGGCGACAACATTGGATGCGAGCCAATTGTCGTCAACACCCTGGCCACATACTGCGTTGAGAGACGATCCGCACTATAGTGCCCTCCTTTCCAAGTTACTTCTGAAGGCAAGGCTTGAGGGTACCCCGTGGCTCCTCCACCACCTCCCTCATCTTCATTTTCCGTCTGCCAACAATTGTTGTGAAACGCACATTGACGCCTCCCCCTCCCCTCCGCTGGTAGCTAACCCTAGTTCTCCCAATCTCGCAGATCCCCTCGCTCCCCTCTTGCATTCACTTTGCTGCACGCCACATGCCATTGGAGGAGGTCTTTCGAATTCCGCCACCGGACGTCGAGGTCGACGACATGGAGACGAAAAAGACCTGGCGCGGGCCTCGTCCCGAAACCTCGGGCCCCGACGTTTCTACCGAAAGGATCACTCGTCAACCAATCTGGACCGCTGGTGGTATTATGGAAGCGCGTGCTCTCGATCGTGGATTCTGTGAGTAACTATCCTTGCTCCGGCATTTTCCCTTGACCCTGCTGACAGGTAGTAACGGCTAAAGGMKGCWGACCGGACGCAAACCGCGCAGGAAACGCAAGTGAGTGGCTCCGCCGCAGTGACGGAGATAGGGCGCTTTTGGCTGTTGATGGGCTAGGAGACGCCATCAGCCGCAATCCGTGTGATCAGGGAGTGCTCAGGACGCTGGACGCCAGTCCGCCGAGGTCCGGGGTTGACATTGCCCCCCAGAGGGCAGGCAAAGGACTGCCCCGGCGTAGGGTCCGGAAAGCGTAGGAGGGTCGGGGTGCGGCGAGGCCTGTGGCGGTGGCCAAGTCGCCGCCTCGGTAGCTAAGGTCGCCAGCGCCATGACGGCCACCAGGAGGCCAGGACATGTCCGAGACACGCCGAAGAAAAAAGTCCTGTCCGTGCGGGTTCCTGCAGGGTGCCCATCGCCACTGACGGTGTTGCCAAGTGTTGGCAGGCAACTGTACCCTGGTGCCGCACAACTGCCGTTCGGATTCGGACTCGATCGACTTTCCAGTGTAGACTGCCACCAGAGCAGGAGGCGCTTGACAGTCGTCAAGGGACCATCACCGACGGAGTCACCGAGTGGCCGCTCTCGGCCAGCGGTGGACCACGTTTCTCGTCTGCCTCGTGTGATGACGCCCCTTTTGTTCCTTGCGCCTGGTCCATACCACGCTACTGGCAATGCCCACCCCGCACCTCCCTCATCAACAGCAATTGCTCTCAACTTTCCTTTTTTACTTTTTTTTTCGCGAGGCACTAACCCATGTACGCCAGCTAACGCCCAGTGTTGAGGACCCTCGCAGACGGCCGAGTGCGGTGGGGCTTCTGGCCGCCTGGCAGTCGAGCCATGAGGGACGGCCGGGGCGTGTGGCTTGGTGCCATGTCGGATGACATTCTCAATGCTGAGGGGGGCGTGAACGCGGAGGAGAGCGAGAGTGAGAGTGAGAGCGATGACGAGGACGGTGGATCAACCGAGGGCGAAGACGAGGGATCAAAGTATGAGGCGGAGCAACTTCGCCAAGAAGAGACCGACGAGTCCTCGGAGGAGGAAACCGGGTTTGCGGCGGGCAATAACCGCAGCTTCTTCGCTGCTTTGGACCTCAACGACGGCGACGACGACGACGACGACGACGATGATGACGAAGACGAAGACGAGTAGACCTAGATCGTTATATCGATTGCATGGATCAATGCACAGGGACAGGAGGTGCCGCCAGATGCACTGCGTATGACACGGCTACAAACCTCCTGACTGTGGGTCCCTTCCACAACTCCCTTGACTTTGCTATTTTTTCACTACCACGCATGCGCTCTTTTCCAAGCTGCTTCACCGAGAGCCAGGGCGGCCAGACATTGAGAATGGACACAATGCCTGCCGCGCTGATAGCGACAAGGCCGTCTCTACAATTTTTGGCATGATCGCCCCGGCACAGGGCTCGATGCAGAGCCGACTGCGGCGCCGGGTCCAGGGACCGAAAGCAACGGCCTTGGGGATTCCGAGGCGAATAGACAGACTGCAGCCAGGTTCATCTGTGGCTACCCCTCGCCTCACCACCACCAGATCCAGTCCCCACTCCCTCAAGATATAATGCAATAACGGACACAACCCTGTATCATGACCTGGTGCGTCCCTTCAGACTCGCAATATTCGCCGCTGGTCTGCAAACGAAGAGGTTTTGCGCGCGCTGCTTGGAGAGCTCTCATTTGGCTGCCCCAGTGCTACTGGAGGCTTTTGGGGGGTCGCCAAAACCCACAGCCCCCAACTAATCCGCCACACCGCCTCTTGGCTTGACAGATATCCGGGAGATTGGCCGTCCGCCCCATTCCCCACTGCGTTGCTCTGATGATGATGGGGATCTGCTCCGCTCGATCCGATTTGCCCGCTTTGCATACCAGTGCACTCCGCCCTGCCTGCATGTCGGCTGTATTCATGTGGGTTGCACATCGCGCATCCGCCGGGCTCCTGTGCCTACGCGTGCCGCGACCCTGGTCCTCATCAGGCGCGGCTCTGATCACTAGGATCAGTTCAACGCTCATTCCACACTCCTGGCATGCGACTTCGGCATCCATAAGATTGCACCCTGATTCCTCCTCTCACCTTGGGGAATGATTCTGGTTCGACCTCGATTACTGTTCGATTATTCTTGTTGCTCCGCGATGCCATACTGCAGTCCACAATGACACATAAGCTACAAGTCACATCCTGTCAAAGTGCGGGCCTCAGCGGCACGCCATAAACTAAGCACTTCTACTGCTACTCCTGGATCGCTGGCTTCCCCCATACTACTATACTCTGATCATGACACGCGCTTCTGAGACTTCTGAATCACATTATACCGGTGTTGCTCGCACTCTCACTCGCGACGGAGGGGTGCGAGCCGAATAGCGGGTGGGGGGCTTACGCTCCTGCGGCTGTACTCTGGCACGTAACCGTAGTCCCGACGAGATCCCTGAGGCCAAGCCGAAGAGGGGTGCGGCTGCAGCGAGTAGTTCGCGTCAAAGATGGGAGGCTGGCGGGGCTCGTGGGGGGGGTGCGCTGGACCAGCCGGAGGGGCCGGGTGGGAGGAAGCGTGAGGAGGAGGAGGACCCTGGTGTGGCTCCCAACCGGAGACTGATGGACGCTCACGCTCGACCAGGGGTGCAGTACGGGGACCAGAGGGTGGACGGTAAGGGTGATGGCGGACGTCGCGCTCATCGTAGCTATGGCTATGCGGATACGGCCATGGAGCTGAGGGTCCATGACCAGCCGAGTGAGGAGGGTAGCCGACCAAGGAGCGAGAAGGTCCGCCAGCAGAGGAAGGTGTTCGCCCCGAGGCGGACCAAGTCTGGCGACGGTCGCCAAGAGGAGGATGGGTGTTCGCCCCGTCAAGACTGTCTCGACGGCCTACGTTTACACTGCTCGTAGACTGAGTACGTGCCGGGCGTCCAGGAGTCGGTCCGCGTTTCTTCTGCGTGGCGGTGTAGACACAAATCCGGCCCGACTCGCGGCAACGAGAGCAAGTTCCAGTGGAACCCGGCATGCCACCGGCATCGCAACGGACTTTGCGTGAGCGACAGGCATCACATGCCTTGGTGGTACGCGAGATAGGAGCCCTGGCACCCATTCCCGAATCAAACGGCACGCCGATGAAAGCAGGGTGATAGCCCATGGGCATTCCCATCTCGTACATGGGGTACTCGTAGAGCGCGGCTGGGTGGTATGTGTGGCGCCTTCCCATATCCGGGCGGCCGTAGGCATCGGGGTGAGGTGCCGAAGGTGGGCGGTATCCATAGGATTGGCGGGAAGGGGGAGGAGAGAAATAGCTACGCGGTTGCGCCAGGGGTGCCGAGGCAGGCATCAACGGGGCACTAATGGGGGGGTGGGGAATGGGACCGCGAGCGGCGGCGCCGGGGTGGTGAGGTGGGTAAGGGTGGCGGGGGTCGTGGCTTGGGTGATGCTCGTGTGGCGGCGCGACATGGGTGGGAGGGTGGTGCGGGTGGTGTTGGTGGTGGGAAGAAAAGGGAGCATGGTGGTGTTGAGAATGAGATGATGGCGGACGGTGGTGAGGAGGGGGTGGGTGGTGGTGGTGGTGGTGGTGGTCCTGGGATGAACCCGGAGGTGGTGCGTGCGAGGGGTGCTCGTACTCTTGCCGGCGGGGTTCACGCTCATTTAGCAAAGCCGAAATGTTACGCCTTTCGTCGCTGGGTTTGCGGGCCAGAGGGATGCTGGATGTGAGGGACGGCAAGGCAGTGAGGGGTGCGGGTGGGGCCGCCCTCCGCTTCGCGTCCATGTCGAAGTACGAGGTGGGGCCTTCGCGAGGGGTGATTGGAGATGCCGGAGGGGAACTGCAGCCACTGGAAGCGTAGCTGTTGTTACGGAGGAGAGTTGAGAGTGGGGGCAAAGTCGCGTCGGGGGAGGGCGGCATGACCAGAGCGAAGATATGTCTGTCAAGCCGTGTTCAAGAGGCGGGAGATGGTCGATGGCTACAACCAAATCGGGAGTGGCAAAAAGAGAGTGTTGATGAGAGGTCGAGCAGTTGTAAAACTCTCGCGCCAGCTCACGATTGGAGCAAAATGTAGCTGGGGTTTATTGGTGTAGGCGACGCTTGCGGCTGGGTGGTGGGTTGAGGGCGTGGGGGGGTTGACGCTACGTAGACTGCAGTGACTTTGTTGATCGGTGTGGACGGTCTGCTAGAGGTTGTACAAGTATGGGTGATCGCAACTGAGGAAAGAAGAAACAAGAACTAGACCACACGACCTGCCAGGTTGATAAGGAGGTGAAGAAAGGATGAGGGAGGAGAAGAGACGGGGGTGGGGAGGGAGATGGGGATAAGAAGCTGGGATGGGGGGTGACTCTTGATGACTGTGGAGGAGAGCCAGAGCCGCACCAGCGCGAGGGAATGTTGCAGGTCTTACCAGGCTGGCCGCTGGGGCTTGTGGTCCTGCGCCAGTCCCGTCTGTCAACAGAGCCAGCCGTGCAGGGCGGTGGTGGCGTTGGCGGCGTCCCTGCGACGACGAGAAAGCGCCGGAGAGCCTCAATCTGAGGGTTCCCAGCGAGCGAATAGGGCACAAGCCATGAGGCGGCCTCAAGTTGAAATGAGAGCGCACCGCAGCAGCACTGCAGCAGGAAGATTACCTCAATCAAACACAACACGTCCCAGAGCAGAGGCAGAAGGAACGTCTGAAGAGCGGCGTGTCTCGACCACGACAAGCGGTCTTGAAAGGGATTGTGTTCCAGCGGCCAAAATTCAGTCGACATCCAGTCCGCTCTCCCCTAACGCGGGGCGGGGCTGAGTGAGGAGACGCAGGCAGTTTGAGCACGCCGACGTAACATGCATTGTTTCTCCTCTCTCTAACCTCTGTCCTCAAGCCCGATCATGTTTGGCGTATTGGGCAGTGTGGTTGTTTCTCTGCCTTGATGGGAGGAGAGTGACCTTCTCACCTGTTCACTGGCGTCCACTTGCAGTAAATGGTGTGTTTCTTTTAAGCTTTTAGTAAAATGACCACAAGTTTCATTTTGACAAAGGGACCAAACCGCAAGAGGTGCCGCCCAGCTTCTAAGCCTGTTTGTCTGTGCTGCGGGAGGTGAGCCAGAGCTAGCTGGGTGTGACCCTGTGAGGCGACCTGCCTCCGAGGACCACTCTGTTAGCCCCCTGCCCCTAGATGTGCTGCACTCTGACGAAGCACAGGGTCTCATTATCGCGATACAGTTGAGTTGAACGCCACGGACCCCTTCGACATTTGGCTCATCGACAGCGTTCGGGGGCGCATCTGGACAGGGAAGCAAAACCGGGTACGAGCGAGGTATGCGCGAGGCTTTGAGAGGGCAAGGAGGCGAAAGCAGGGATCCACAAGCCTTTGCTCAGTGTCGAGCCCCCTGCCCAACTGGAAGCGAAGACAGTTTGAACGTCGTCATAGGCGTCATCGCGGCGCACTGCGACAAGCACAGCAAATGACTCTCAGTACATGGAGAGAGACAAGAGGGAGCAGAAACAGACAATCGCAGGAACAATGCCTGCGGAACAGAACGAGAGGCAACATGTCAGATGTCAGAGGAAGAGTGCTGCCTTTCTCCTGAGAGGCAGCTGAAAGAAAGGATCTCATTCGTCTCAAGGAGTTCTGGATACTCTGGAGTTTTCAGTGCATCGAGCATCTCCGCCTCAGCCGCAAACCACTGGTCACTGGCATCGATCACCGCACTCGCTACTAACGCCACACATGAATGGAATCGTAACGTAGCCAGACCCGGCTAGCAGGCCAGTTGGGTCGTTGTGGGCTCTGCAAGGTCTAACGCTATATAGTGCTTCAGCTCGGCCCTAAGCTGAGCAGCACCCTAACACGCATTACAATGACCTTAGTCTCAACCCCAGACTGGCCTAGAACAACTGCAAACATGGGTTGCGAGACGTATTGCAATACGATGCTCTCGTCTATTCACTCTAGCTTCCGGATTCAGCCGTGTTCTGATGCATCAGGTTTAGGCTCCCGCTATCCCGTGTCAGATCTGCTTTCGGGGCGGTAAGCGGTGGTTGAGAGAAAAGGAAGGACCACACCGTCGTCTCTGAAGAAAGCCCAAGGATCAGGACCAACCCTACGCGATCCTTTCGACAGTGGCCTGCCCTTTACGTGTCCTTTTCCAATGCAGTGGCCGCTCTCGACTTCTGAAGCCACTCACGTAGTGAGCGGTATGCGGCGGTATGCAGTCGCGATGCGTACACCGTCAGCGACGCCTCTCGCCACATGGCTGCACTTGCTTGGCCAGCTTCGCCACCAGGTAGAACCTCTACTTGGAGTCCCGGTGAGACTTGAGCCGCGTACTCCATATTCTTCTGAGACACACTAGCTGTGGAGCGCAGACACAATTGTGCATACAACACTGGCTGGGGGACGACGGGGTCCAAAGAGTGCGACGGGGTATGCTCGCGACGGGGTATGCTCGCAAACACCAGCCATTCTGAGGTGCTCAGAAAGGTACAACAGGGAAAGAGAGTGCGAGGCAACGATGGTCGGACTAGTCGGAACAGGCTCAATCTAAACCTTTTTAGCATCCTAATTCCGATTCATTGCCGACCGACACTCTCCCTTACTCGAGCGCCTAACGCGTACCTCTCTGGGGCAGGAAAAAAAAAAAAAAGCAAGGAAAAAACGCGCTTCGGAGAGCATGGCAGGCTTGACTTCGGACTAGCCCTCTATGCGATGATTCCCACCCTGAACAGGTTGGAACTGTACGACAGGACATGGCTCTTTGATCGTAACCACAACCCATTCACACCGGCGTACCCTGGGCTTTCGGCAGTCCGAGCCCACCAACGGCCATCAAGCCAACGCACCTGAGCTGAGGGTGACAGCGCCGCACCGAGCCTGTCGATTCATGCATTTCATTCGGCCCGGTCAGAGGCGGCGCCACCGTCGTAAATTGCAACAAGTTGGCGTCGACCCGCCAGCCGCCCGAGGGCTCGCAGGCATGCAGGGATGAGAAGAGAGAATGGCGAAAGAAAGGGACAGGAAAGTCGACCCGCACAGGGCGCTCTCTCTGCAGTGATCGCAGTGACAGTGAACGCGATGTTGGACACATAACTTTTGCGACATGAAGGGAACAAACACCTCTGAACGCTTGGCAGCCGGCAACTGGGGGAACGTAGCATTCGTCAACAGCACCTGAGCAAACCCCGGCCGTTCCTGTCCAGTTTCTGCAATCGAACATCCTCACGTCAGCCTCTATGCCCCGCTAGCAGCTAACCGTCATCGGTGTCGCGTCCATTGATCGTCCCGGCTGGCGTCTCCTGGAACTCCCTTGGAAGTGCCCCTCTGTGCACTGTGACAGTCTTTCCGGGTATCGTCGAGTCACGGGGGCAATGCGCTCAAACGCCCGACAAACTGCCACAGACCACGACGATCTGCCGCACTGTCATCCCGTCGTCCTCTGGGCCGTTGATGCCCTTCTGGACTGGGACACAGCCCCCTATGCATATGGCTTCTCTGCATACCCCGGAACTCATCAGACGTGTTACCATCGACTGCCTTTGGCTGAGACAGCAGAGTGCATGCGCCAAGTGGCAGTGTTGACTGTGTGCCGCTGGTAGAAGAGTGGGGTAATTATTCGTGTCGTCTCCGCTGGGGTGGACGTGTGGACGGTGACAGGGCAGGTGTGGAGCGAGGAACGAGGTGCCTGTGGAGGGTGATGTCTTACCTTTCCTTGAACAGTGGCCGAGAAATCTCCTCGTCCCCTGTTCGTATGACTACTCCTTCTTGCAACGCCGTGTCTAACCGCAGTCAGCGATAGTTTGAAAGACTGCGCAGCCATGCCATCATTCAGACCTTTCGCTCCGGAAAGGATAACGGCTTGTCTTCGGGGATCTCACTAGTGGATTGCAACAGCCGTGGAGATCTGAAGCATTCGTGTCAACGTTTAGCCAGCGTGAATATGTTCCACCACCTGTCGTCAGTGGCACAGCAGCCAAAGATGGCCCCTTGTCACGCGATGCGAGAACAAAAAACCCTGCCAGAGCACCATTAGCACCGTGGCGCTCGGTGGTATGGCACCTGCGTGCAACATGCCGCCGCCAGCCCGCCTGGCTGTACCTCGCCCCCCATGAGCGTCATGCAGGTCAGTCTCCTCCAAAGATCGACATGTAGCGGACCGCGGCAAGCCGTCCGAGATCACGGACATTCTGTATCCTTTTTTCGGCTGAACTTCCGAGCGTTGTACCTGTGAAGCTCAGGCTGATCGAAGCTGACCTCATCTTGCCACCCCCGAGCGGCGAGCCATCAAGGTCGAGGGCTGCCTACAAAGTAGCATGCGACTTGGGAAGATGTCCTAGTTTCCCCGGGGGCGAGCGAGGGAGCCCGCATTGCAAGAGTGGGCAGCCACGTGCAACCAACCCCCTCTACCACCGAGGAGCTCTCTGTCAGCCCACTCTTCCGGATGTCGACGCCGCCCACGTCGCCGGCGCGTAGCGCTCTGCGCCATCCACCTAGTCTGAGAGAAAGACTGCCCATGCGTCGTTACTGCAAGGGGCGACAGATTCAGACAGGATGCCGGCGATCCCTCTGACCATCCTCGACTGCCCTGGCGCGCTCGGATCTGAGTGGGCACGGCCTGCGCGGACAGTCGTCCCATGGTACCTTTGCTTTTGTCTTAGGGCCTCACGGATTGTATGGAGTTATCTGTGTCTCAAGAGTTTCGCTACTGGGACGACACCAGACCTCGATTGCTAAGCGCGGCTTGTGCAGCCCTTGACGAGGACCGTTCGAGACGCCTCTGGGTAGATGCTGAACCGGCTGCACGCACGGGCTGCTTTTCCCATCGCTTGAGCCTGCTGGTTCGGGAATGTAGCCACTGTGGCTCGGTGGCTCGGAAGGCTGCTCCATTGTCCTATGTCAGTGGCTTGCAGCGAGGTCCGACACGGCCACTTTGAATGTCTTCCAATTGAGTCCTCGACAGGAAAGTGGACGGGCGCTGGACACGCGGACGCCTTCTGCACCTCCCGCTCACGTCCGCATTTTGTCCGGTCCGGACGCCCCGGCCTTGGCTCCTGCACCGGGTGAGGAAGAGGGACCCTTCAGACGAAGGAATGCGGGTCACTGTCTCACATCTTTGGCTGACGACTCATTCCCCTTCACGCCCGATCGCCAATGCGACTAACCCCCGCCCTCGAGGCTCTTTTCTACAATACATGCGCCCCATGCCCCCCTGCATGCTCTTTGGGAACTTCAGGCCGCTGGGGTCTACCCAGCAAACTTCTTCCTCGCGCCACCGCAGAGCCTCGGAGCAACCCACCCAAAGTGCCTGAAAATCCCGCAACCGATGCCCCCCGGCATTTGACTTTGGCCTTCTGTGTCGCGAGTCGGCTGCGCGCACGGCTAATTGCTGTACGCATGCCTGTGCGACATGGCCAGCTTGGCTATTTGCTGACATTGGGCTGGTTGTTACCTGCTGCTCTCACCCCATTTCCCACCACGGCTACGCCTACGCAGCCAACGCCTCCGTCCACTCTGTTTGAGAGCCACCCCGCTCCCGATGCCGCTTCAGCGCGGTGTCGCCGTGGACATTCTCGGAAGAGACTAAACCTGCAAAGGTGAGAATGGGGCTGATCACCCGTGAGAAGCCTTCCGAGGAGGCCGGCGCTCGCGTCACAGCCCAGGAACTCCGAAGCGGCGGATATCTAGTGGCACCAGTGGCGGGATGTGGTGTCACTCGAAATGGCTACTGTGATGCGCTCCCAAGTTGAGCAGATAGCGCCGCAACCCGCCTCTGTGGCTCTTGCTTCCCAATCATTATCTGGGAACA
>PQXP01000497.1:0-17776 GCA_002973495.1 Apiotrichum akiyoshidainum | reverse complement strand
GGGGGGGGGAGAGCTCGTCAAAGGACCCGTCGCAGTCGTCAGAGCTGTCGACGTCGCCCAGCGGGTGTGTCGTCATCAACGGCCGGCAATGGCACTGAGCACATCAGAGGCCGAGACGGACGGAACGGAAGCGGGGCGACCGTGGGAGAGTAGCTCACAATTCGGTCAAGTGTATACGGGTCGGTCGATAACCGTTGAGCGGAAGCTTTTTTTGGACGATTCGGAGCCCCGAGACACGTGAACGGCACGCGCCCACCCTGCACCCTGGTTAACCAGGTGACCGATCCCTTCTTCCCCTCCGGCCCCCTTGTTGCCCTTGTCGGCAACTGATTCTAGCGAGTAGCGAGGGACCAGAGCGACCGGCGCGACAGAGGGAGGGTGGTGATTGATGAGGTAAAGGGGGGAATGGAAAAGGATGTGGCGGGTGGGTGTACGGGAAAAAGAAGAAAGGCAGGGCGGCCACTTTTGACTCGGATCTCGGAGCTTGAGTGGTGCCAGCGCGGGTACAGATTCCGCCGACCATCACAGTCACGACGCACCCATTCACCCCAACCAAAACAAATCACAACTTGGTCGTCTCCTCTGCCTCTGTGCTCCACGCGAAGCCTATATATACGCACTCTCTCTCTGTGCTCCCCCGCGTCTCTCCTCCTTCACCAAAGCACCCACCGCCGTCCACATCGCGACGACCATCTCCAACGCGAATGCCCAACCCCCTCCGTCACCACCAGCCCCATCTCCACCTCCGTCCCATCCCCCATCCCGATCCTCGTCGCGCAATCCCCTAAACAGATCAATAAAGCACACTAAAGACCTCCATTCCATCGTCATACTGCACACATCGCACGCACCCATCCTAGACGTTTAGAGCGACAGCAACCAGGCATCGACATCGCCACCCCCAAATCCACTTTATTATCGCAGTCCACGGCCCCACCTACCCTGAGAACCCAACCGAGAGCCCAGCCGTCGACTATCCCATCATGACAAACTTCAAATCGTTTCCTCTGTGCTCGGATCTGCTGTCGGTCGCCGATCAGCACTTTGCAGGCATCGCAGGCGGTGAGTACTCTACTGTTGGCGCTGCTGTCACGGTGTGCGACCCCGTCACGGTTCGCGGCTGGTTGTCATTAGCGAGCTGGGATCGTATTATCAACCACAAGACCACAAGGGTCACCAGCCCTGGTGGTGGCCCTGGCGCATCTGGCGGCTGGCACTTGGACCTGCTTGCCGCCATCGACTGCATGCACCCTGGCGAGAATGGCGAATGTGACGAATGCTCTGGCGCCTCTCCCCACCATGCACATGATCTCTGCGGATATATTATTGTTGTCGCCTACGGTCCACACAATTCCGCGGAGCGTCCATTCTGCCGATGGGTGGGGTGTGGCTGCCCCACAGTGGCGAGCGCAGTGTCCACAGCCTTCTTCAAGCGCATCCCCCACGTACGTCGTTTACTAACCGAGCTCAGCCCACCGCATTCTGCTCCAGATCACTGCCGAAATCCAGAAGCTCGATGCTTCGCGCAACGACATTGGCACCCGAGGCTGCATCGAGCTCTTCAAGGGTCTCAACTCCACCCGCCGCCGCTTCTCGGTACTCCCGCCGACACCACGCGACCGCACGCCTAGTCCCCACCGCTCCCGCATGGGGCTGAACGAGGGCAACAGCCGCCGCGCAGTGACAGCGCCCAAGCCCCCCGCTGGTGTGGTCATCCACGGCCAGCCGGCGGAGCCGTGGGGCATGGAGGAGATCAACCTCTCCAACAACGGTATCGAGGACGACGGTATGTTCGCCGCTGCCAACTACGTGCGCGGCGACCAGTGGATGCGCGACCTCCTCCTGCAGGGCAACTCTATCACCGTGAGTGTCTCATTGTTGGACCACCCCGAATTGGCCGGATGCCATCGCAAGATGGCAGGACAAAAGGCGGTTTGCACATCAACCTTGCGTCATAGGCCAGGGAATAATGTCACCCCGTAATACCACAGTTGCTAACGCTGCGCAGCTGGCTGACGTCGTTGACGTCGTAGTGGACAGCCTCAACAACTCGCACCTTGCCAAGATGTCTCTGTCGTCGAACCCTCTCGACGTGCCTTCTGTTATTCGCTTCTTTGAAACACTTGACGCCCCAAAGCTGCGCGCACTTCACATGTCGGCATGCGGTCTGCCGGCCGCCACCGTGCCCGCCATCTGTGAATTCCTGCGCTCGCCCCGCTCGCAGCGCATGTGGATGCTCGAGTTCAACGCCAATTCGCTCTCCCGTGCTGGTGTTACTGCAATCCTCGATGCGATGGAAGTTGGCAACTTTACAATCTCGCGTCTTGGCCTTGATGCCAACAACTCGGCCCCGGCCCGCTTTGCTCAGGAGGACCAGGGCGCAGGCTACTTTGGCGACGAGGGCAGCAGTGATGACGTCTGGGAGTCGGACGAGAACATGCGTCCCGAGGACCCCAGGTCCATGGCGTACCAGATCAAGGTGCGCCTTCCCGCACTCCAAAAGCGCAACGGCAAGCTCAACAAGCGCGTCCGCACCGCTTCTGCAAGGGCCATTGCACCTCTTCGCATCATCGTCCACGCCCGCGCTCCCACAGAATCGGAGAACGAGACCGATGGTGTCGCCGCTGGCCTCGCCGAGGTGCGCGTGGACGACAAGCCCGCTACCAAGCCCTTCCCCCTCCTCGAGCTCCCCGTCGAGGTCCAGTTCCTCATCGCCCGCCACGCATCCGAGGACGCCGAGGCGCTCTCGGACGCTCAGTGGTCCCGCCTGCTCAAGCACGCCTCGGACCGCGCCACCCTCAAGCAGATGGCCGAGCGCACCTCGCGCGTCGAGGCCCGTGTCGCCGCCCCCGTCGTCGCCGGCGCCGTCCCCCTCGTGAAAAAGTACAAGTCGCGCGAGGTCCGCAAGGTCCGCGACGAGTGGCTCGGCGAGATGCAGTGCGAGTGGTGGGAGCTCGAGAACAAGCGCTACTGGGACCAGCTCAAGAAGGCTTCTGTCTAGTGCTGTGAGCTTGTGCTGTGCTCCTGGTCGTGATCCGGTTCGTCTGCCCGCACTGTTGTTTGTACATACTTGTCTACTTTTGGACTCTTAATCTCAATGCATAATCTTGTGTATGTATGTGATTTGAAGTGAGCGGCGGAGTATCGGTGCGGTAATCGTCGGAAGCAGGTGGGAAATCAATACCAACTCGCTCAGCAGCGACCGTGGAGCTCACGTGAGCAGGCCAGGTCCGTTGCTGAACAAGACGCGGTGTGGAATGTGGAAGCGGGCTGAACTGAAGTGACCGCTGGCCGGTGATGGTTGTTCGGTTCGGGTATGGCCGAGCAGCAGCCGGCTCCGGTCCAGAAACGCAGGGGAACAGAAACGTGGAGACGGCTGAGATGATCTCCCTCCCCATCTGCCACATTATTTCGCCAGTGGTCGTGACATGTTTGCATTATCATCTTGGGGTTGAAAATAGAACAACTTTGGGGGATAGAATAATATAGAATAAACTTATGGGGGCCGCCGAAGAGCACGCGGGCGGGGTGTTGTGGCACTGAATGTGTTAAAGAGGGAGGGAGGAAGTCGTAACTCGTAAACCAAGAAGGAAGAAAAGGTGTGGGGCCGCCACTACTCGAGTACCGTAGAGCAGTTGTCTACCACTGAAGGTCCTTCCACTTCTGGTTGTTGTTTGGACTTCCGGCACAGGACCAGAGTTTGACGACCTTGCCATTCGAGTAGACTCCGTCTGGGACGTCGAGACAGTAACCACCGGACTTCAGTTGATTACCGGAGAAGTAGAAGTACTGATTGGAGTTCCAACTGCCGCAGTCGTACCATTGAAGCGGGGCGCCATTGTAACGGTTACCGTTGGACACATCGAGACACTTGGAAGTGCCAACGAGCTTAATGTAGCCGTCCGTGAAGGTGATCGTCTGAGCCCACCAGTCTGAGGCCGGGGCGGAGCAGTATGCGAGCACCGCAGCATCGCCGTTGCCCGCACCTTGGCCAAAGTCGGCACCAATGCAGAGGTTTTGCATCGTGTATCCGTTGTTGACCGCCCTTATCTGTCGACCTTCGTTCACGATGTCTCGGCTTTGAATGGTAGCTGTAATGTTACTGGCGTCACTGGCGTGGTGGCTGGGGTTGGGGTGAGGGGCTCCGGCAACCTAAACGTCAGTGGAAAGTTGCTGCCACGCTGTTGCTACCACACTCACTGCTGTAACGAGAAGGGCTGTAATGAGAGCTGCCGAGATCATGGTGGGGCAGGTGATTGTGATGGAGAGAGTGAAGCGGGTCGGTGGTAGGGAGAGAGTGAAACAGGGTCAGATATGGTGAGAGAGAGAGAGAAGCTGGTCGGGGATGGAGAAAGAATACTGCCCTCTGATGGTACTGACTATATACTACCTCGGAAGGATCTATGTTCCGTCAAACGACTGGCTAAGTTTCTACGTCCAAGTGGTTGCTTTCTTTCAATTTGCTCTTCTCCAACCTCACTGTCTGCACGGCTAACCGTCCCGTCGCCACAATTCCAAGTCCCGAGATACTGTCAGCCACAGCCCAATCCCGAAACCGACTTGCGAGTGTCCCGGGACCAGCGGCTTGGAATCGCCCCGAAGGAAGGTCAACAGATCGGAAAATGGGTTTATCCGAGTGCTAGATCAATGCCGCGAGCAAGCTAGGTGCCAACTTGGTCGTGACAAAAACTAGGATCCTAGACAGGTCGGGGATGGGGCACCCTCGCTTGGCAATGTGTACATTCTGCAGGTGGCTCTGTTCTATTTGGCCTTCTTCTGGCCGCGCCAGCGCATGTGCAATGTCTGGTCATCACGTTCAATCTTTTCCGCCTCCCGCCTGAGACAGCTGCAGTGGCCTTGCACTCTCAGAATACCTGCAGAGAGTGAGACATCGAGGCTCGCATCTGACATTACGGCGTAAGCTGAAAACATAACCAAAACCTCAACGACCTTGCGGCAATCGTATCGCACATACTACCTTACAATCGGTCACGTGACGGGGCGACAAGGCTTGCCCTGGAAGCCGGTCACGACCATCACCATGTCTGTCATCATGTCATCCGGGGTGCGCGCCTCACACAGTCGGTTCCCCGACAAACGCCTCCACACAGAGGCCGATGAATTGAAAGTGACCATCTGTTTCATTCAGATCTACCGTCGAGAACCGACTGGAGAACCCAGGACTCTACGACACAGGCGCAACTACCGATCGTGTGTGATGTGCGAGCTTCTGTTGCCGCGTAGTGCGACGTCGAGGGGAGGGCGTCCACGGTCTGACGTGCTGTCTCCAGCTAAATAACAGCCAAGTCCCTCGCTGCCGCCAGGTGGTCTGGCAGCTGGATGGTGGGGATTCATAGTACATCGGGGTCAACGAGTCCCTACGGCGAAACACATACCCGGTGGCTGACGGCCTCCACCGACATGACCACCACGAATTAGCTGTCTTGCCCATCTCTAGTCTACAACTTTTGATCTCTCTCTCTCCTCTATTCTTGACCCCTCCCGACTTGATACAATAGCCGCCAGAATGCCCACACCACGCATATCTCCCGCGGCGAAGAAGCGCATTGACGCGGTGCTGGAGAAGCACGCGGGTAAAAACCTGCCTGCGCTCTTCTTCATGGCGGCAACCAAGGACAAGGTCATCTACCGCGAGTGCAGGGGCGACCAGGTGTACGGCAAGCCTGAGCTGGGGCCTGTGTCATTCGACTCGAGTGAGCATCGGCTTTGAGTTTCTCACGGTAAAGCAGAACAACCACACTCACCCACCCAGCACTGCAGCTGTTTTCGATGACCAAGCTCGCGACGTCGCTCGCCTGCGTGCAGCTCGTCGAGCGCGGGCTGGTGGCGGGGTTTGACGACCCCGAGGTGRKCAAGACGCATCTTCCCGAGCTGGTCCGCCAGCCCATACTGCTGGAAATCAAGGACGACGGCACCGAGGTGCTCGGCACGCGCTCGCAGCCCCTGACGCTGCGGCACCTGCTGACGCACACCTCTGGGCTCGCGTACGAGTTTGCCAATCCGCTCCAGCTGCAGTGGGCAGCCAAGCACCGCGCCAAGGGCGGCCTCGTCGCGCGCGCCACGGTGGCCAACCTGTGTACGCCCCTGTTCTTCGAGCCGGGCACGGACTTTGCGTACTCGCACGCGTCCGACTGGGCAGGTCTGCTGGTCGAGCGCGTCTCGGGGGAGCGCCTCGGCGCGTACTTTGACAAGCACATCTTTGGGCCGATCGGCATCAAGTCCGAGGACCTGACGTTCTACCCGACCGACAACATCAAGGCGCGCCTCATGCACATGTGCGGCCGCAAGGACGGGGGCACAGGCGACGTGGTGCTCTCGCGCGGATGGCGCAACATTGCCAAGATGGTGCCCGAGGACATTGGCCTGCACTCTGGCGGCGCCGGCCTGCTCGGCACGCTCGACCAGTACCTGGTGCTCCTCCAGCATGTACTCGCGTGCCAGACGGCGCCGGGCGTCATCTCGCCGCAGAGCTGGCAGCTCCTGTTCTCGTCCGCCCTCCCGCCCCGCGCAGAGGTCGCGGCCAAGGGGCAGCACACGTACGAGGGCGTCGGCGAGATCATTGCCCAGTTCGGCGACTCGAACCCCGACTTCACGTCAGGCAAGCACGCGACGCACTCGCTCGCGTTTGCGCTCACGGAGAAGGACTCGCCCCACGGCCGCAGGAAGGGCTCGGGCTTTTGGCTCGGTGCCGCGCAGACGCACTACTGGATAGATCCCACGACGGGTATCGTGGTGAGTGCACCTGACGAGATATTAGACCAAGTGTCCATCTCTGACACTCGCAGGGCATCTGTGCGACACAAATTCTGGACATGGACCCGTACACTGTGTACGGCATGTACAACGAGTACGAGCGCGCACTGTACGACGCGATCGAGGTGCCGGCTGCTGCGCTCTAGACACGCACATCGATACCAGGAGAAGCAGTCTTGCATAGCTTGGTCCAAGCCAGTAGTAGTACAGGCTTGGGGCAAGGCCGTTAAGCGTCCATGAAATACATTCTCATCACTGTTTTTTGGGGATTTTTGTGGGGGCTTTGGACGAGAACAATGCTTTCTTGAAATTAGGAAAGAGTCAGGGAGAAATAGTATACTGTAGATGTACGGAGTATGGAAGAGCGGCATAGATTAAGATAGATATCCTGTCTGATGGTAATCGTAACGATATCGTATCGCTCGTGGCGAACAGTACGCCGCAGAGCCAACCCTCGGGATCAGACAATTACGAGGCCGTCTTGGTGGCCTTGCTCCTGAGCTTGAGGAGGAGGAACACCATGCCGTACGAAGTACACACGAAGAGGAGGGTGACGAGAATACCCTCCCAGCCGTTGACGTGGTGCTTGATGTGCATCGTCGCAAGGTACTGGGAGCCCTTGCGGTACGGGCAGTAGGCGCAGTTCCTGGTGGCGTTAATGTCGACAATGTAGCCGGTCGCGGTCTGCAGGAAGCGGTCCATGTACTGGCCACAGGTCTGGCCCGCGGGCGGGTCGAAGTAGCCCATCTCGTTCTCCTTGCAGATGACGTCCTGGTGCCAGATGGGGAACGTGAGGAGACCCTTGAGGAGGTACGTGAAGGGGTCGACGTAGTACACTGTCGTGTTAGCAGATCATATTAAGAGGACCCATGGATAACTCACTGGTGTAACGCCAGAAGGGGGTAATCTCGCTGTACGGAACAAGGATACCGGCGAAGATGGCCAGAGTCGTAATGAACAGCGGCAGGACCATGGCAGCGAACACGGGGTTCGGGGCGTAGGCGGCTGGACTTGTCAGCACGATGTAGTTTTAGCAAACGTACCAATGAACTGGCCCATTCCGGTGTACATGAATTCGTAGAAGACCATCTGGAGGAAGACGGGACCGGCAGCCCAGCCGCGCATCTGCAGACCGGCGGTAGGGTACCAACATCCCCAGAAGAGCACAGCACAGATGAGCAAGTAAGGCACCTCGGCGACGATCTCGCCGAAGCAGAAGACCTGCCAGCTGTAGAACTTGGCCTTCTTCTCACGGGCCTCAAAGATATCGCGGTTGGCAATGAACTGGGGTTAGTGCTGTGTCCATTCGAATCTTGGCCCGCGAGACAAACGTACCTTGGGCTGAGTCTGGACCATGACACCGGGGGCGACGAAGACGAACTGGAAGAGCACGAACATGTGGTTCTGCAGATCCGTGTACGAGTTCTTGAGCTTCCAGTATGAGAAACCGGTGATGAGCGCAGTCGAGATGTGGAGGAGACACTTGTTGACGACGTATTCCGTGTTGCGGTAGAGCTGCAGCGAGGAGCGCTTGAAGACGAGCTCCATCTGCTTCCTGGTCGTTGCGGCGAACTCGCTCGTGTCGCCGTGTGCGGTCGGGTCATCATTCTTGTGCGCGGCAGCGGCGTCAGCCTTGACCTGGTTGAGGTCTTCGAGCATGTGTGTGTGTTCAACAGAGTCGAGCCAGACCTCGGCCCAGTCGCGCTCCTTTGAGAGCGGACCCTGGCAATGGTTAGTTGGGCACAGGTGGAACGCAAGCTGTGTGACTCACGGAAACAATGTCAATCATGAACTCGGCCGGGTTGGTGTTCTTGGGCCAGTCCACACCCTTATCAATAAAGTAGTGAGGAACGTCGCCGACAGGACCAAAGTAGACAGTGCGGCCACCCGCCTTGAGGAGCAGGAGCATGTCGAAACCGGCGAAGAGCGAAGCAGAGGGCTGGTGGATAGTACACAGGATAGACTGTCCAGCCGCGGCGAGCTTCTGTAGGAAACCAACAATCAAAAACGAGCTCTGGCCGTCGAGACCCGAAGTGGGCTCATCCAAGAACAGAAGCGAGGGCTTGGAGACGAGCTCGACACCAATGGTGAGACGCTTGCGCTGCTCGACACCGAGGCCTTCGCCTGCGCGGCCGATGACGGCGTCGGCAATGTCGTGGAGCTCGAGGAGGTCGATGATCTCGTCAACGTAGGCGAGCTTCTCTGAGTCGGTAACGTCGCGGGGTTGGCGAAGCAGAGCGCTGAATTCAAGGGCCTCACGAACAGTCGCCTCGGGAAGGTGCACGTCGACCTGCTCACAGTATCCGGTAGTACGCTGGAAAGACACTGGAAGCGGGTGGCCATTCAGCAGCACTTCACCAGTGATGACTCCCTCGTCCTTGCGAGCAGCCAGCACGTCCATAAGAGTGGTCTGGGGAGGTTAGCAGCAGCAGCAAGGCAAAATCCCACCTTTCCGGCGCCAGAAGAGCCCATGAGCGCAGTGATCGTTCCAGCCTTGCAGTATCCAGTAACCTTGTGAAGCAGTTGCTTGTCCTTGCCGTCGGCCTTGACAGTGTAATCAAGGTCCTTCCAGGTGAACGTACTGGGGTCAATGTTGGTTCTGCGGTGTGTGTTTTACTCACGTTCCGGAAAGAGCCACCTCGCCACTCTCGCCGACAGGCGCCAGGCGGTCGCCACCAGCTGGGGCATGCCCGGTCTCATCGTCCTCAATAGCAGTGTCGAGACGGCTGTTCAGCCGGCCCATGCCTACATTGGGGCTGGCCTTGCGTTCAAGCATGCGAGAGTGCGAGTCGACCGACGCAGTGCTGCGGCGGCGACGGCGCTCCTGGTATCCAGCGTGGTCCTCGTCAGTCGGGCGGGAAACGGTGCGAGCAAGCTCGAGGGCGGGCCAGTCACGAGGTTTGTTGGCCGAGTCCGTGGTACCCCAGCGGCGCAGGCCACCCTCGGTGAAGCCGGGACCAGCACCCGTGTATCCAGCACCTCCACCGCTTTCGGGAGCGTTGCCGCCGGGGCCAAAGGTCTGGCGGGTCGACTTCTCTTGAGCAGTACCGTTGGCGCCAGCACCAGCGATGACCTGGCGGTCACCGGGGCCGTCCTCAACATCGCGGCGTCCCTGGCCCTTCTTGGCAGCCTCCTTGATGTACTCGCCTCCGCCGCCCTGCTTGAACAGAAGGACGCTCTTGGCCGAACCGGCCCCAGGCTGCATCTCCAACATGAACATGCCGATGACAGCCGACGAGATCCAGAGGGCAGTGATAATGGCCAGGTTACGCCAGTTGTGCTGAGCAGTCAGCTTAAACCGTATTCTCTTCAGCTTACCTTCTTGAAGGTCCAGAGCGCCTTGTGCATGTATGTCTTTCCGCTAACAATGATACTTCCTGGAACGGCACCGTTCACGGCGCATCCCGCCGGTCCGTTCTCATAACCAGGGCCGTGAGGCGCAAGGTTGGGAGCAACACAGCGGAAGAACTCTCCATCGAGCTCGTTGGCAAGAAGCGACTCGAGACCGTAGTAGATGGGGTTGACCCAACGTGTCCAGGAGAACCACTTCTTCATTGATGGCGTGTACTGTCTAGTTAGCAAAAGCCCGTGACGTGCAGTGGTCGCACAACTCACAATGGTGTAGCCAGAGTAAAGAATGAAGATAGTAAAGATCGAACCCGAGACCTTTGTCGCATTGTTGTAGTTGCCAAAGCTGTAACCGATGGTGCGGAAGAGGGCGGTGACGGCGTTTGTGGTGAACCAACAGAAACAGATTGCAGCCCAGAAGAGACCGCCGTTGGCCTTGAGGTAGGCGAGCCAGTAGGTGGTGACGACATAGATGATCATCTGGATCAAGAACGTGGGCGCGTCGAGAAGCGTTTGCGCCCAAATAATGGTTGCCGGAGCGTACATGCTGTACGACTTGTGCTTGGCAAGGACACTACGACCAACGAACGCCGACTGAACATCGGCGAAGGACAGAATGGCGGGGAAAAGAACGAGCATGAAGAGCGCACCACCGCGCAGGAAAAGACCATTTGTGGTGTGCGGCTGGAATGTCAGCTTCAGCTTACGCCCATGTCAACGGAACTCACAATATTGTAGAAGACTGAACCGTTGATGAAACCTTGGATAAGAGTGGTGATTTGACGACCCCAGAGACTCCACTGATCACCCCAACGGACCTGCGCCTCACGCTTAGAGCACGCAACAACCTGTTGGAAGAAGTCGGCCTTGAAGGGGAGGAACCTGAGGGCGAGCTTCGACTTTTCGGCGTTGATGTACGTCTTCATCGCCTCGGTCTCAGCCTCACGAGCCGCCGTGTCATTCTGGACCGCGTCGGCCTCGTTGAGCATGCGCGCGTAGAGCTCGCTGTTGCGGTAGGCGATGGCAAATTCGGCAGCGGTGTTGGGAACGCGGCCCTCAAATCCTGGGGCGACACAACGCTCGTTCAGAGCGGTGACGGCGGTGAGGTAGTCGGCGGTGTTGGCACCGTCAATGTGCTCAAAGCCCATTGCCTCAAAGTAGGGACGCGCCTCGGCGCGGGGGCCGTAATAGATGATGTGACCCTCGGCAACAACGGTGACTTTGTCGCAGAGATCGTAGATACCGTTTCCAGCCTGGTAGAGCGAGATGACGTTGACGCGGTTTGCAACGTCACAGAGGGTGCGGCAGAGCTGGGCAAAAGCGAGCGCAGTGCTCGCATCGAGTCCACGGGTCGCATTGTCCCAGCAGTAAATCTGAGCATCGGTGGTAAGGACCTCGGCGAGGGAGACTCGCTTCTTCTCACCACCAGAGACACCACGGACATACTGGTCTCCGACCTTGGTGCGGCGGGTGTGGTCGATGTTGAATGCCTTGAGGATGGTGGTCTTCTGCTGCTTGATCCAGGCGCCACGAGAAATAGGCTTGCCAGTGTCTGGGTTGAGAGGGCGCGCGTTGTCGGAAGGGCACTGCATGCCGAGGGCAAAGTCCATGGTGTTCTCAACGAGGAGGTTGGGATCGTGGGTGTCTTCCTCGCCGTTGAACACAATGTCCGCGCGATAGCGCTTCATCGCCTTGTCAGTGGCCTTGAGGGAGCCGTAGTAGACGTCTCCGTCTAGACCGGCATACGAGTGTGTGATTCCAGCCAGAGTCTTGAGCAGGGTCGTGCATCCGGAACCGGGACGGCCAACAACCAGCATGAGTTCTCCAGGCTTCACGCAGCCGGTAAAGTCGTGAAGGAGGTACCGCTGTCCCTTGCGAAGACCGGGCTGGCCGCGCTTCGGCGTGGGGTCGCCCTTGACGAAGAACATCTCCTTCTCAGAGGCGGGCTCCTTTGAGAGCATATCGGTGACAACCTTGTTGATACGCCGATGCGCCCTAATCTCCGTAAACGGCCAAAAGAGCGATCGGAGGTCGCTCTTGAACTGAATGTCGGTAAGACCACCACGGCCGCGCACGCTGAGGTCCTTCCAGCTCAAGGTCAGGCCCTTGGAGTTGTCGAGGCCGCGTTCCTTGATATCGCGGAGATCTTTCTATACCCAGTCAGCTCTCATGAGGGCCAATTGAACGCGCCGATTCCACCCATGAAACTCACCTCGAGCTGTGCAGCATAGCTCCAGCCGTCACCCGCCTGGGTGCTCCGCGTTTCCTTCACCTTGAGGCGAGTGCCCTTTTCCTGATAGTCTTCATGACCATGCGCAGTGGAAGATACGGTGCTAGATGCGGTCGAAGTGGAGCGTCGGCCTTCTTTGGTCTTCGTCTGGGTGGGAGAGACGGGCACAGCCATTGCGGGCGGAGCGGCCACAGTGGCCTCGCTCGACCTGCGCTGGTGGCCCTGATCCTTCTCGTTGATAACACCGGGTTCCGCCATCGAGAAAGAACTAGTTGGTGCGCTTTGGGTCGCTCACAAGTCGGAAGTGTTGTTGGGACGGTGAGTGAGACAATGGGGGATAAACACGTAGGTCTTACGCTGCCTGGTCAATAAGTACTCGCTGTCTAGGATGACAGACCGCTGGGAGATAGCTGCCCATGATGTGTGGCACGCTGCGTATGCTCCACTGTAAAGGTGTGTCCATCCAAGCGTTCACTCTCTCGAGTCAGTGTCGCTTCTCGGGCCGCATGCCTTCTGGGCGTTCCTCCCCAGTCAGTGTCGGTTCTCGTGAACGCAGGATGCCTCGTCAACGTCCTACTCTCCTGACTGGCGAGTTGGTCAGGTACAGCTGCGCCAACAATGCTATGGGTCCCAGGAGAGCTGGGGCAGTGAGTCCCGCAGTGCAGTCATCCCTCCTCGTCATCGCGGGAGATCTGTGCCGCAGGGGTTCTTGAGACGGCGATGGGATGACGAGCTCGCGGCATCACGTCGGGGCGGCTACCGGACACGAGGATAGCGGAGGGCAAGCTTCTTCTCGGCCCCGCCACTCAAACGGGAGAAAGAAGACGCAGGTAGTCTGACGCGGGGCGAATCAACGCTAGGACATTTGCGATGGGCCAAGAGGTTGGGGTCCGCAAAGCCGACGAGTCGTTTCTGAGCAGCTTCCTGCTGGGCCATGAAAGGCGACGTGCCGGGCCACTGTCCTCGACGGCGATGAGGTGGTGGCAAGGGAAGCAAAGGTGGAGCGCTGGAGGGATGCAAGGTCGAACGAAACTTGTAAGCGTCTACTGATGTTGTTCGGAACGTCTTTCAGCCTTGTTTCGGAAACTCGGAGACGTCGGCGTTCACGTCCGTCAACCTCCACCCGTGATGTCATGCCCCGTCGCGCCGACTTTCCAGCGCTGGGTACTTTGGTGGAAATACCGCGGCATGCATGCACGCAGTATGTCTGGGGCGCTTCACAGTTGTCCGAGGATGACGACGGTGGTAAGCTTGGTGATTCACCCCTTTCTGGGTGGTGACTACACTCACAGGGCGTGACAGTTACGTCGCCGGCTTCTTATTGCTCCGCTTTGGGCTGCATTGAGGAAGCATACATTATGAAGGCCGTGGCAGGTGTATCATCGCCGAAGGGCGAAAGATCCGGCAGGAGGTCCTGAAGTCACCTCGCCACACCGAGACTATGACACCCTCAGGCGATGACGACTGCATGACGGACCATTGGCAGTCATGACACCCTCCCCGTCGCCAGAAGGAGTAAGGCAAAGGTGGTTTAGAACCTTTTGGCCGGCGAACAGCGCTTCTGGGTCAATGAGCAGGCACATGCTCACAAGCCTGCTGCCGCGAGACAACTGGAACGGCGATCTCCATGTCTTTCCTCGTTCCTCTGGATTTGCGACACATACTGTACCACACTGGTGAGACAAGGAAGCGGGATCTGCGAGACAGCGATCAACCGAGATCCTGGTTCTGCTCTTCCGTTCGATTCCAGCCTCCTCCTCTCTGGGCAGTGTCTAGCGAGCAGATTGAACCTTTCCTTGATCCCAGACCAGAGGACCCATAACCCGCCAGGGGCTGGGGTCCAGGATGGCCACTGCACATCGCAGCCAGTCCCCGTACCCTCTGTCCACCCCACATGCTGAAATGTCGGTTCGTCGACAGATGGCGACCGCACACGTTTGCCCCTTGTCATCCCCGCTACCGGGCAAGCCCGCACGAGCTTCTTCCTGCACCGTTGACATTAACGCAGGCAGCTCGGCCTCCAAGCGATGGGTGCGCGGCACCGGCCACATTTGCGTTCAAGGGTGGTGCAATAGACTGGATGGAAAGGCCATTCCGCGCGGTGACGCACCTCAGAGGCTGTAACGAGTAAAAGAGATGCACAGTACAGAGTTCACAGTTCCTGGGAGTCTTTCCCAGAGTCTGGATTGGAAGCTAGACTCTCTCGAGCGCGTTCTCTCACAAAACTAGCCCGTCCACGATCAGTCGCTGCGACGGCGCCACCAGCAGCTTTGTCATCATCGGCGAGATGGCCGAGCGGTCTAAGGCGCTGTGTTAAGGTGTTACAACCTCCGCAGTCTTCGGACGTGGGTTCGAATCCCACTCTCGTCAACAGGAGGATTCACTTCCTTCAGCCGACCTTTTGGCAGTTCTGAACCCCAGGGATGAGAAGGGTGGACATGGGGATGAGGAGAAGACAAGCTTCGGGACACTTGGCGCAGTAGCGGCCAGGTTGGAAACCTTTTCGGTTGCCTGACCCCCTCGTACTCTCCTCGGACTGAACGGGCGCGTCGAAGCGCAACTGCGTTCGACTTGGGTTGGAAAGACGACGGTTCGCTGACGATGTGTGGCGAAGATCGTTGAGGCGGAGCCCCAACTCCATAATGTGACTGCCACTACGAATCGCCACTGAGCGATTCGTACGCTGGGCTAGACAGACGGACGTATCACTCCGCAGACAGAGATCAGGCCAGACCGCCATCTCATCTCATCCTAGCAGCATCCGCTCGCTGCTGACCGAACACGGACGATATCCACGGATACGAGTCGCCGACGTCACCGCTAGTCGTCAGCGTCATGCAGATTGCCGATCACAATGCTGATTACGATCGCCTGGTGGCCTACTCTCCCCACTTTGCTTGCTGTTGTCACTGACTGCTTACTCTAACATTGCGCTGACATCATGCCGACGGAGGCCGAGAAGCGACTGGGAGGGCTCGGAGTTGGCAGAGGGAGGCTAATGTCCGCCAGATGTCGCAGAACGGATTCTCCATCTCAGCCAGCCAGAAGTGTGGCTCCACAGGAACACAACGTTGGAGCACCCAACCAACTAGCAGTCCGCGCCCAGTCTGCCGGCAGTCATCTCATTCTCCGCTGCCGAGGAGCTGAGGGAGCATGCAGATACTGGAATCTCTGACTCATCTCCATCCGCGCATCCGTCCCGCCGACGTGTGATTAGCAGCGTCTACACCCGAAGCCCGAGGTGTATCGATCTGTTGCCAGGACACGGTCCAGAGGGGCCGACAGATCTTGAGAAGGGGCGTGGGTGTCACAGCGCATGTGTATCCACGCTGGGGCCGCAACAGTGGTTGTGGGGCATCTGTATTGTGTGCAGTGCACAATGCCCTCCTGCTAAACGTGTTCCGGTGCCACCGGCACCGAGGGATGGACAGTACGCCTGCACAGCAACTTCACACGTACCCAAGTCGCCTGTCTCACTCACTCGGTGTTACATGCGATCACTGGCTCGAAGTGCTCCTGTCCTCGATCTCTATATTGATTGTTCCTTTCCGTCAAACCGTTGTATTGCTTCCATTGCCTGCTTCGCAAGACCATCCCTAGGACCGACGTCCGCTGCCGAACCGCTCGCATCCCCCATCCTCAGCGCCCCACTCTCCCATCCCTCTTATTGACTGCGCTACCCGCTTCTTCTCCTTCTCCCTCCCCCACCAGACACGCTCGCTGCTCCCTGCCGTCCACGCCATGTCTGTGACTCCTGCAACTACCGGGCCCTCCCCAGCGGTGACTGAGTGTAAGTCATGCGTCACGGTCTCGCCGTTACCTGCTTCCTGCCTCCCTCAAGGTTCCGCCCGTGCTAACAACATACAGTCGCCGAGATTGTCATTGAGATCACGGCTGCCCCGTACCCTGCCGTCGAAGAGGGCCGAGTCAACCCGCCCCATGCGCTCCAGCCTCTCAACGACCTGGTGCACAACAAGGACGCCGGTTTCCTCGCTCGCACCTTCTCCACAAAGGGCTGGACGCGCAAGACGGTCGTGCAGCTCGACAAGCATCGCGAAAACGAGGTCGTGACGTACCGCGGGCGTCGCATTCCTGTGAGTGGACCAGCGGCGTGGGAGCGAGCGTCCTCCTGCGAACAGGGTGTGTTGGCCGTACGGGTCGTGTGCAAGGCAGCGACAGGCCGGCGCACACAGCACAGGCGCCCAGTCCAGTGAGAAAGGCTTGGCGAAGGGCCGAAGCGGCAAATCGTGTGATCGTGTGTGGCGCCACCACATGGGCGCACGAGCCACCTCTGGCATCGCCTCCTGTCGCCATCATTATTCGGCTACAAACACCCCACTGTTACGCACCCAGGCATGCAGCTGACCTTGCAGTTGAGCGCGCTCGATGACCTGATCCTGCGCCTGAACCTCTGCCACGCCGGGACACTGCGCATCGCCTTTACGCCCGAGCTACCGGAAATTCCGCAGCGGCTGTTTGAAAACCTGTTCGTGCCCGGCCTGCACGTTATGCACTTTGAGCAGCCGCTCCCGTTCGACGCCGTGCCCGCGCTCGCGGCCTTCGTGCGCGGCGACCCGGGCAACAAGCTCCAGGTGCTCCGCATCAACCGCCTGCGCCTCACCGAGGAGGGCATCCAGAATCTCGTCCAGTCGCTCATCCAGGCCGAGGTGCCGTACATTGGGTACAAGTTTGAGAAGGGCGGGCCGGGGCTCGAGATCGACCTCGGTGTCCACAACAGGCCAAAGCCCCTTCGCAGGGGCTCGTCAGGGAGTATCGTCCTTGTCCCCCGCTACTGAGGACGGGTACGGCGTGCGCGTCGCCGTCATGTTGGGTGCCGTGGAAGTCGAGTCAAGCAAAAGAGGGCCACATGGCAAAAGTGTCGTCACAAGCCAAGCTTTGTAGTATATGGTGCCCCAGAGTTGTCTAGTTTCAGAAGTTCAAACAGTCGAGAGTCAGAAGCGCAGGCGCTGTATCAGTGATGCCACTCTGAAGATCAACAGAACCGTAGCACTGTGGCATGTATGATGTCAGTGGGACGATGGAACTGGAGAAGACCCGTGCCACAACCACGCTTCTCGGATCGCACAGTGATTCTTCCCGTCAGTCAGCATTGGTCAGCGCTCGAATCATCTGCAGCAATGTCCATAAGACACGGTTGTCTCATAATGTTTAGGTTGAGCGTACGCTCACTATCTATGTATGCCGCTACAGGTTGGCGTTTCGTTTTCGGTAATGGTAGAGAATAAATGATGGCACAGTGTTGTGCGCGGGGCACAGAGGGGGGAGACGGGCGGTACAAGCACGCGCAACATTAAATCCGCTTAGTTGATCGAGACAAGCTTGACGTCGAACTTGAGGGTCGAGTTGGGGGCTGTCTGTTATACACAACTAACGCTCGTTCAGAGCGGTGACGGCGGTGAGGTA
>PQXP01000504.1:0-17291 GCA_002973495.1 Apiotrichum akiyoshidainum | reverse complement strand
CCCCCCCCCGCGGCAATGTCGAGGCCCGCCCCACCCCAGCAGCAAGCTGACATACGCCTCGGCCGTCGCCGCGGGATGCAACATTGCATTCCTTGCTCTGCGTGCGCTCAGCTTATTGCGCCGTGTGTCATCAAAGCACACATGCTCGCTCACTACCACCTCGGCCAGCCTCTCGGCCGTTGATGCGCTCACGTTCACGAGACACACCCTCCGTCCACCAACTGTTTGCGCATGATCCTCCCGCCGCCGGTAATGCCCAATACCCTTCTGCCTGCCACCAAAAGACCCCGTCGTCATCATCCTGGCGGCGATCGCTGCTTGTTCTGGCCTGGCATGCACACGCGCTAGCACACTGGCCTCCTGATCGACAAGGCCCGCGCCCGCGGTGACCTTTGGCTTACACCAGCAGACTGAATATACGATGCGATGCTAACCACCAAACAACGATTGACTGGCGCTCATGGTCGGTACCATACAAGACTGCTAGGTACCCGAGCACCCAAGCCCGCCCCAGTGCCTCGGCACATGTTTGAATCGCCGCCTTGGTCAGATGGGTAGCTATCGGCGTGGGACATTGCTCACTACGGCTGGCTGGCTCTCACAACTGACTGACCACTCACCGATGAACAGACTCAGCATTCAGAACCGGCGGCCCGACCTCTTGCTGCGTCGGGCCGCATGATCCCGGTCCCACAGTCTGGAGGGCCGCTGGAACGGTTGTCGACGGTCGAGGAGCTAGGATCATACACTTGACTGACCACAGATGCACGCCGGAATCTCCGTTGCCTACGTCCTGAACTGACCTGACGGTCTGGACGCGCCCAGAGACTCCCAATGCAGATGAGTATCGCCAACGTTACAAAGACGTCTATTGAGGAAAACACCCTCAGAACAGTATTAGATGTGTTTGTGAGGGCAGAGCCATACGCCTCCACAGAACAAGACAAGTAGTCATGGACCGAACACGGAGGTGGCGACACTGTTGAGCCTGTAGATTATGCATCTCGTGGGCTGTATGGACAGCTACGGAGCTTCTTGTCTATGGTGAACGGGTCGCGAGCCCGACCTTCGTCGATCGATGAGCTACATAGGAGAGCACCATGACGTTGGTACTCGGGTTTCTCCTTGCGGGGCCTCCATCAGTCCGGCAGCTGTACTGGACTCTTCAACCGAGCAAGCGGTTGGCGGCTAATCGGCGGCTGGTGCATGCGTGGGTGTGGATGCCAACAGGATCAGAGGAGGCTGGTCCAGTGACGCGGGCCGTAGTGGCTGCTGTCCACCAGCACAGCTGCCGCTATCCATATTCACGATATGCACCGAGCGGTCCCCCATGCCTTGCATCGCTACCATGATTCTGTCCCCACGCCTGTAGTGCATGTGGAATGCTTCCTTGGAGTTTGGCGAAGTGCAGTGAGGACGGGATTAGTCTCCACCTTATCCCATTGGAATGATTCAACCAGTGCTGTGCTGTCTCCGCCCGGCATGCACAACTCCGAAAGAATCTCTCGGGAGGGTACAATGTGCCGTCTCCACGCATCGAATGGCCGCTAATGGGGGCAGGTATAGAGGCAGAATGTAAAGAGGAGGGTTCGGTGTTGCTGCGGTAACTGGCGCCACAGATCCACAACTACAGTCTGATCACGTGACCTCACCATGACGGCTGTATCCATTGCCCACACCCATCTCTCGACTCTCTTGGCTCTCCTCCTCACCATCCGCCCACCCCATCACCCCATCCATCCATTGCCCCCCGCCACCCACCACCTTTACTACATCCTACCAGCACACCGCCTCCTACAGCACGCAACGCGCACAACCCGAAAGCAGTAGCACCACTACCACCATGTCCCGGCCATTGGCAGGGCCCTCGCCCCTCTCCGGCCCCAGTCCGCGGTCAGGTCCTTCGCCGTTATCCATGGCCGGCCCGAGTGCGTCGCACCCGTCCCCACGCCCCGTGACCGGTCCGTCTCCGCGCGCCGTCAGCGGCTCTGGCCCCGCTACCGTCCCCTCCCCCGCTGCATCTGGTCGCCCGCGCAACCTGCCCACGCCGTCACGCCCCTCTCCCGCCCTGCCCGGCAGCCCGATGAGCGCACCGAGTAAGCGCCATGCCGCCTCCGGCTCGGACAGAGACAGCAAGAAGCAGAAGCTCGCACCGGGAAACGCTTGGATCGTCAGCCAGATCGAAGTCATGCAGAAGCAGTACAAGGTGGGTCTTGTTTTTCCTTCCCGTCGCTTGGCTCGCTTTGCAGCGCCGCACAAAACAGAATGCTTGTACGGTCGGCGAACATCCGGCGATCAGGCGCACGCAATTGCGCAAACAACTGGCCCGATGCTGCTCACCCACCTCTAGTTTCATCACTGACACGCAGGACGCACTCGTCGTGGCCACCATGATCTGCCAGTTCCAGGCCGACTGCAAGGCAATGTACGTAGGCGCACCCCAAGCCGATTGCTGCCCAGAGCACAAACTGACACAGCCACAGTGGTTACAAGTCCAAGGCCCCGCGACGGCTCGAGGTGCGCCTCGAGGCCGCTTGGCGCAACTACAATGCGACGCGGCGACACATTGAATGGTTTATTGTGCGTACCGCCTCGGCAATGGACATGGCCTCTGCTGACATCCTAGGCCCAGAACCATGAGTATGTCGCGGATCCGATCAAGTTTGTCGCCCGCGTGCGCCCCCCGCCCATCGCGCCGCCACCGATCCCGACCCCGTCGCCAGCCACTATCGGCCCGAGCAGTGTGCCCGCGCACATTGCGCAGCCGCACATGCACATGGCGTCCCCCATTCCGCTCTCTACCGCCGGGTTCCTTGGCAGCCGGCCAGAGCCTACCGTGGCCAGCAACATGCCCATGCCCATGGGCATGCCGATGAACATGCCCATGGGCATGAACGTGAACGGCAACGGAGCACCCAACCTTGGTGTCAACGTCAACAGCGAGATGGTTGCCAACGCTGCGGCGGCCGCGGTTGCGCAAGCTGCCGCCGGCTCGGGTAACGGAGCGTTCCCGGAAGGACTGTTCCCCGACGGCCTCGACCTGTCCAACATCGGCATGGACGAGCTCAACGCTCTGATCAGCGGAACGGGCGCCGAGTTTGGCGCACCGGTCCAGCCCCAACAGCAACAGCAGCAGCAGGACTTCTCCCAGCTCGTCAACAACACCCAGGACAATGACGCTTCTGGCGCCGCCAACGCCATGACACCAAACACAACCAAGCTCTTCGAGACCTTGAACGCGCAGGGGAGCACACAGCAGCCCCCGCAACCGCAACATCCTCAGCAGATTGCTCCCAAGCCCCAGCAGCCGGCGCAGCCCACGCCTCCCCCCGCGCAGCCCAAGGCACCGACCCCGACGGCCCCTGCGAACAGCAACACCGGCGACAACAACGGATCCAGCAACGCCGCAACAGCACCGGCAGTCGACAACGGCAACAATGGGGCGAACAACAACAACGCTGGTGGCGACTTCAACTTCAGCTTTGACGGCGGCGAGATGGACCTCTCCTCTATCGACCTATCGGCGCTGGAGGGTTTCTTCGGCGGCGGCGACAATGGCGGCGGAGACATGAGCGCGTTCGGTGCGCTCCTCGGCAGCGGCAGTGGTGGGGACGATGCAAAGGAGGGAGAGACTGAGGCTAACGAGACAGCAACGACCCAGGCAGCCAGCGTGCCGGCCGCCAGCCAGTCGCCAGTCAAGCCCGAGTATGTTGCATCTATGGCGCGCGCAAGCCAGTCGCCAGTCAAGCAGAACGCCCAGCTTCAGATGCCGCAAATGCCCCAGATGCCGCAGGTGCCGCAAGTTCCCGCGCCAGCCCCCGCCCCCGCTCCCCAACCTCAGCCCCAGATCGGCTTCCCCTCGTCTGCTCCCCCCGCTGCACCCCCGAAGCAGACACCACCCACCCTGTCGCCCGTCCATCCCCCCATGCCTATCCCAGCGCCTGTAGTCGCCCCAGCCCCCGCTGTCCCCGTCCCCGCCCCTGCCGCAGCACCGGTTCAGCCGCCGCCCCAGCCAGCCATGACCGACGACATGGACGGAGGAGGCTTTGCGAACATTGACTTTGACGACTTCAACTTTGACGACGACTCGATGCCGAATGTCGACGGAGACGAGTTTGCCTCGCTGTTTGCAGAGTTCAAGTAACGCTGCGTCGAGCTGCTCGTCTTGATCCCCGTGTCTCGATCTCTACCAGTCTTTTGTCTATCCCCGACATCCCGCCCACAGGCATCCTGTCCTCTCTGTCATCTCCAAGTACACGCTGTCTCTTCGGTCCTGGCTGCACTACCGCGCCGACGATCTGTGCAACTCGTATCCCTGCACGCCCACCCACACTACCCACACCCCCACACCCCCACCGATAACGCTGTAACTCTACTTTCTTTCCGCTACAAGGTACTATTGTACATCACGCCTCCTATGCACGCCTCGCGCGCATGCCTACTAACTGATTAGAAGTGAGAGATCACCGGGCACGAGAGTGATGAGGGCGGTGGTGAATTGAATGGAATGGGATTGGATGGAATTGAAGGGAGGTAGTGGAGGAACGGGTGATGATGAGATTGAGGTGCTGTTTTTACCCAGAGTCCCGCATCGGCGCTTACGCCGCGACAGCGGCGACGGGGGCGGCAATGGGCTCGTCGAGACCAACGTCGTCCCACGCGCGCACAGACTTGTCGTCATCGCCCTTGGCGTCGTAGGTTGCGTCCATCATGCCCTTGACGGTCTCGCGGCAGATTCTGGGGTGTGAGCAACGGTGCCATGGGTTGTCGCGCAGGTGGCCATGCTCCAACACCTGGCAGTCACCGCCTGGCGCCTCCCTTGTACTCACCCGCACTTGCGGTGAAACTTGTTCATGGTCGCAATCTCCGCAAAGTGGAGCTGGGAGCTGTTGACGTTGTACTTGATCATGGCGACCTGGATGCGGGGGTCGGTAGACACGACGAGGACGAATGTGTTCTTGGTGAGCGGCTCGAGCACGACCGTGACGCCGTCAAACTGCGACTCGAACCCGACAAAGCTCTCGCCGGTGCGCTGGCACGTCTTGCGGAACGACTTTATAATCTCCGAAATCTTCTCAAAGCGCTGCCGGTCCAGGTTGTTGTAGCCCGAGGCGACCTCGGTGTCGTCATAGTCGCATGTGTCGCAGTCGAGCGGCGAGCCCGACTTTGCCATGACGAGGAAGGTGTCGGCCTCGAACAGGACGGCCTCGGTCGCCGCGCACAGGTCGCGCATAAACGAGAGGTGGCGGGTTATCATCTGCACGTTGGGGATGAGGGTGTGGATGACGCTCGACCAGGCCTGGGTGTCAGTGGAAGTGGTCCGGCTCACGGCATAGCCCACAGCTGACCCACCTTGTACAGCGACTCGTCCCAGATGCTCGTCGGGAAGCAGCGGCAGGTGCCGGCGTTGGGCTCGTTGGCCGAGATCTTCTCGTTCAGGGCGAGGATCTCCGCCTTGCGCTCTGCGTACTTTGTCCGTTTCGGGTCCTCCTTGTCGACGAGGTCCATCTTGTTGACCAGGCACCACACGCCAGCGTCGGGCGAGTTCTCCCGCAGCGCCTCGAGGTTGTCTTCAAAGTACCGGAGGTCCGTCTCCCACTCTGACGATGTGACATCAAACACATAGATGAGCACGGCGACGTTGCTGAACACCGTGTCGCGCTGCGCTGAGAGATAGTTGTCAAGGAAGGCGTCCTGTCCACCGCAGTCCCACAGGTTCTGAAAGTCAGTGCTGTCCCAAGTCCCAAAGCTCGGTGGCAACAGCATCGCCGCGACCCTTAGTTGACGTCGTCGCGTGTGTCCTCGTGCGTCTGACTCACAAGGACAAGTGATCCCAGCAGGCGCACAGCACTCTGCTCCACATCAATAGTCGCTCCCAGGCGACGCGTGTCCTTGGCCGTGTAGTTTGAGCTGCAACATTAGCCATGGCACGGTGCATGTTTCACTCGTGCTCCACCACTCTATCTGCGTTTCATCGAGATATCGAGACGGAGGCGGCCTCCGGCGGGTTCTGTACTCACAAAATGACACTGCGCATGGATGTCTTGCCGCTTCCTGCGAGGATGGTCAGCAGACGTCTCTCCTATCGCCCGTGCCAGTGGCAATGGTTCGCTTCCTAGTCCTCTATCTCTGTGGGGGGATGGGCCCACGGGGGAACGTACCGGACTTGCCCATGAGGAGGACCTGGCATCAGCATTGCTAGTCTGGTTGTACGGCCTGGGCGTTACCTTTCTCCTTGATGCGGACGACATTGTGAGGTTGTAAGGTGTAAAGTGATGATGCTGGTGGCGGTGATGATGGTTGTGATGATGGTTGTGGTTGTGCACGACTGCAGCTTCTGCAACAGCAGTGGAAGAGGGTGATGGATGCAGCAGCATGACGACAGTATCAGGAAGCGACCGTGGGAAATTAGGATGCGGGGTGGGTGGACGCGTTCAGTGTGGGTGGTGGGAGGAGCAGGTTGGGGGGCGGTTATTTGAGGTCTCTACAACACTCCTTGCGTACTTGCTTCTTCTTTATTAATATCGAACACAAACACACGGGCCGGAGACGGAGACGACGAAAGCAACAACAGTGAGATAGTGGACGACAGAGAAAGAAGGAAGCGAGATACTCGAGCAAAAATCCCAGCCCAGACGACAATGCCCCCACGCGCTCGAAAGGCGACCTCGGGTCCTACAGAGCTTCCTGGTGCTGAAAGCACAAGTCCTCAAGGGAACCGTGCGGGTGGCGCTCGTAGGCGCGGCAGGACGAGTGGGACCACCACCGGCAGTGCCGCCGTTGCTATTGATACCCCCACCAATGCGGACGCGTCTGTCTCCACCACATCGAACAGAGGCCGGGCTCGGGGGATAGCCGCCAGGGACGTGAACCGGAATGCGCAAAATGGCACTGGGGCTCGATCTAGCGCACAAAGTCACGCATCCTCAAGTGGGAGTGGGCTTGGGGATGAGCATGAGGGAAATATATCCGAGCAAAGCGACAGCAGCGATGGCGAAGTGGACGGCCCCACCGATCCACCCCGCCCTCCACCCCGCAGAGCGCGGGGCAAGGCGACTGCTTCCCCGCCCCGACCTCCGCCTCGGAAACAACAACAGACACAGGCACCGTCTGCCTCAGCAACGTCCTCACGTGCAAAGGGATCCTCAACAAAGGCTACACAAAAGGCCCCGGCTGCGTCAAGCACAAGGCGTCAGTCGCGTGCTGCCAAGGACGCCACCCCCGATGAGGTTCCAGAGCCTACTGGACTCACATCCGACGAGTCCTCATCTGACAGCGACCTGTCTGACGAGGACAACTTTGTAGGCTCGTCCGTCGAGGACGAGGACGATGACGATGGCGACGCCGACTCTGTGGACAGCGACGACCTCGACGACGACCCGCAGCCGAAGCGCAAGGCGGCCAAGTCTGGTGGCGGCCCCGCCAAGCGTGCGAAGCCTGCCGCGAAGCCGAAACCCGCGTCCAAGAAAGGCAAGGTTGCGATTGACTCGGACGAGGAGATTGAGCTCGAGGAGGGCCAGGAGATTGCTGGTCGGATATTCGACGCACCAAAGGCGGGATGGGGTAGGTTGAACTGTTGGAGTTGGAGGAAGCTGACAGAATAGTGTCAGAGGGCCGCATCTCGATGAACACGATGATGTTCCTCGAGTCGCTTATGTACGAGGAGAACAACAACCGCGAGTGGTTCAAGAGCCATGATCCATGGTTCCGACTTGCCGAGAAGGTGCGTTGGAATCGCATTGCTGCTGTCCAGCTGGCTATTTCTCTCGAGGCAGAAGCCGCCGGCCCAGCACAGACACTGACGGCCCAGGAATTCCGCGCCTTCGTGCAGGCGTTCATCGGTAAGATGTCTATCAGCGACCCACAGATCCCAATCATGCCCGCCCGCGACCTCTGCGTGAGTTTCAGATCCGGAGGGCAACGCCCGCGAGCGCCTCGGCCGTCGCGCCCCCGCCACCGCTCACGCCCCCAGCATCGAATCTACCGAGACATCCGCTTTGCGCAGGACAAGACGCCTTACAAGGCCAACTTTGGCATGACCGTCTCGCGCTCCGGCCGCAGAGGCATCTGGGCCGGCTACCACCTGTATCTGTCTCCCTGCAACGGGACGGTGCTGCTGGGCGGCAGCTGGCAGCCGGACAAGGACTCGCTGCAGCGCCTGCGCAACCGCATCCTCGCGTCGCCGTCCGGGGCCCAAGCCCTCCGCGACTCCATCAGCCGCCCCGAGTTTGTCAAGCTGTTCGGTCCCGCAAAGGAGCACCCCAAGGGCCAGCGCCAGAACATATTCGGGCACTCGGACGCGCTCAAGGTTGCTCCCAAGGGCATCGACAAGACGCACCCCGAGATTGCGCTCCTCAAGCTCCGGAGCTTTGTAGTCTCTAGGAAGTGAGTCGGGCTCCTACCCCGACACCAACAGCGACGTCGAGGTGTGCTGACGTCTCAGGTTCACGGACGAGGAGGCCCTCGCGCCCGACTTTGTCGACAAGCTCGGTGAGACCATCGCCGTCATGGCCCCTTTCGTCCACTCGTATGCCACACCTCCTTCTCCCCCCTCCACTCTTGCTGACTGCCCAGGATCAACAACTACATTGCGCCGGTCCAGCACGTAGTAGACGACAGCGACCATGACGACTCGGGCATCGAGGTTGTCGAGTAGATGTAGCCCTGCAGCCCTACTTCCTGTGCAGTAATCTAGCATGTACACCATGGCACACTACGGAGCATCATTGTTGCTTACTAGATTTCTGCGCTTGGAGGGAGGCCAGGGAGGACAGAGGTGCGGCGTGGAAGCAAGCATCAGCCGATATTTCAGCCCTGCAAGCCCAGATGCTACTTAGCCCATGAGGCCACGACAGTGGGCTTGAGGTCAGGCGGGCACGGCACAAGGCGGAGAACGACAATGCCACGAACTGCATACATTTGCGCAGTCGAAAATCTATTACAAGAGGTCGCTACACCGGCGCTCGGCGCCGCGATCAAGACATTGCCTCCGTCTCGTACACACTGTTCTATCAAATCGGAATATCAATCCTGGATCGTCTCCCCCCACCTATCCTCTCTCCCGCTCTCCTACTCCTCCCCTCCTCACGCCGCCATCTCCAGCTCGGTGCGGCACACCATGCAGTTATCCTTTTCGCGGAACCACCTGCGCGCGCACGTCTCGTGGCTTATGTGTCCACAGCGGGGGAGGAGGACGGCCGCTTCGCCGCCACGGAACTGCGCGAGGCATACCGGACAGTTTGCGACGCGCACACCGAGCATGCTCAGCTTGAGTTTGACCTTGCCCTTGGCGTTGATGCGACGCGACTCGACCTCGACTTCGGCGGGCAGCAGTGTCGACAGCGCCAGCTCGCTCGCACCCGTTTCCTTGGCGGGACCGAGGAACGCAGCCAGGTGGGAGAGACCCTCGTACTCGCGGCTGGAGCCTTCAATGTTTGAGACGAACAGGTCCAGATCCGTAATCTCGGGACTAGATGGCGCGACCGAGGCCACAAGAGGCTGCGCGGTGGTTGCAGACGAGCTGCTGGGCTGTGAGTTGGTTGACGCCGAGCTGTCGCGAGACTGGGCACTGTTTCCGTTGGCAGGGGTGGTAGCGTTTGCCGTGTATCGCGGGGGAACGGCGGATGGAGCGGTACTGCCCATACGGGACGCCCAGCGCTCTGGCGGGGTGAAGAGGGCGGGTTCGCGAGAACCGCGTCGCGAGGTCGGAAGCGGCTGCGAGAACGATCCAGTAGAGTCCTCGGACCGCCTGAATGGGTCGCGCGTCAGTTCGGAATCAGGAGGGAGGGCGGCCGCCTCAAAGTCGAGAAGCGAGCTTGTGGAGGACGAATACGACATGGTGTTCCTGAGCCGTGGACGTTGCTCGATCGTTGTCAACGGCCGGGCCGTACCAGAACTAAGGAACTCGGCTGAGTTGCGGTTCGGGATCGGGGGCGGAGGACGGCGGAGGGCAGCTACGGTCGGTGCAACTTGGGGGCTTGCACTATAACCCGGCCGGCTGCGCCACAGAGCGGGGTTCGTCGGCGTGCTGCGGCCGTCCCGCGAGACTTGCGCGTTCGGCGGTCCATTAGCCTGCGCTTCCGACCACGGGGGAGCACCCTGCTCAGGCTGACCGCCCACACCGGCGCCGCGTCCAAACACGGCCGAGTGGGGAACAGGTGGGACAGGTGCCGGCGATTCAGAGCGTCCAAGTGCCTGCTGCGAAGCATACGGCTCGGGCGGGTGTGGGTCAAGAGGGGAGACGAACCGCGACGCCGGAGAGGGGGCGCTAAGGGCCGAATTAGGCTGTGTCTGCGGTAGAGCCGGAGACTCCTGCCACCTGTCCGGGATGATAATGTCAGGGGAGGTGTTGTTGTCCCGGTTCAGGCCGTTGTTCTGGTCCACAGGCGGCGGCGGGCCGCGGCTGCTTGGCGGAGGTCGCGAGGGGGGAGGCGGTGGCGGCATGCGACTGGGAGCATTGCTCTTCTTGGGCGGCGGCGGGGGAGGCGGCCTACTCTTGGAAGGCGGGACCGGAGCGCGGTGGCGGAAGTCCAGGGACGACGTTGTCGACGACAGGCCAGGCTCGGACCTGTGTGAATCGTTTGAAAAGCTCATCGAGCCAGCGCTTGCCTGCGATTGCGATCGGCTGTGGCCCATCCTTGAGTGGTGCCCCAGCGGCCTCGTCTCCGTCATGCCAGTGACAATGAACAAGGGCGAGTTGGGGTCGCAAGCCTCCTCCTCCCTGGGCACGCTATGGTCCGTCTCCTCCTCGAGACTGTACCTGTCCGGATAACTTCCCCTCGAGTGGCCGGGCAGATGGCCCTGTATGCTCGGTAGCGGTTTGTCGTTTGGGTAGCTCTGATTCACACTGCGTTCCAGAGTCTCGCGGATCTGCCCCTCGATTTCTCGCTGCTGGGCCAGTTCGAAACGGTACTGCTCCCTCACAGCAGCCTTGGCGGCTCCCTGGGCACTCGACTCGGCCATGGGCCGCGTGTCCGCCGCCTCGAGCAGGTTGAGGAGGGCAGAGGTGGAAGCGGCGAGAGACACAATGTCCGGGGACACTGCCGATGGTGACGACTTCTGGTTGTTCGCAAGGGCGATCAGTTGACTCGCCCTCTTCGGTACGCTGAGGCGGTGCGGCGGCGGAGGCGCGGGGCGCTTGCCCTGGGAGATGGACATGGATCTCCGGGGCGATGTTTGTGTGGGATCCGCATCCATTCCTGAGGGCGTGAGGTCTCGGCGCTTCATAGCCGCTTCGCGAGCCGGGTTGATGACGTTGCCGTACTCGTCGAGCCTGATGGGTTCATGGTAGTTGGACATGTCGTCCGGATGTGAGTCACCAATGGGGGCAGCCGGCTCCTCGTTCTCCTTGCCTCTCGTCGGCGAAACCGGCTCGTACGGCTGCGAGAACAGCGGTGGAAGAACAGGCGTGGTTGGGCTAACCTCGGAGCCAGTGCCGGTCTCTTTCGTCGCCACGTCCTGCGGAATCCTCTCGGTCTTCACTTCCCTGTCATTCTCAGCCTCAGCCGGGAATTCAGCCATTGTGGCATCCTGCTCCAGCTCGGGGGTATCCAGCGCAATGAGGTTTGGAGTGGGAACGCGATCCACCTTCGTTCCGGGGACCTTCAGATCACCAAGCGGGCCTGCTGCAGCGGGAGGCAGGGGCAGAAGTCGAGACTTCCCAGGCGACTCCGACGAGCCAAAAGAGAGTGCGGGTTCTGGTTTGCGCTGATCCGCATCCTCTTGAACGGTCGACATTGTCTTCATCGACTGCTCACGAGCAGAGAATGGAGTCGGCGTAAAGGCAGAGGGCTGAGCTCCAGGCGGCAGGCCAAAGGAGCCGCGTCCAGTTGAGGTTGAGGCGAGGGAAAGGGCCGACTCATTCTGGGACGAGCCCCACGCATCTGCAGGCTTGCTTGGGGTAAGCGGGCGGGGTAGACCTGCCTTTGACGACTCGCCCAGCGTGGCCGGTATCATTCCGTGACTAACGCTATGGCGTTGCGGCATCATGGAGGCCAGGGCGGAAATTCCGTCTCCCACCGGTAACGTGCTGGCGCGAGTAGGCTGTCTCTGTTTTGGGCCAGCCCACGCCTCTGCAAAGAGGGGACCCTTCTCATGCTTGGCTGTGCTTGAACCACTGGAGGATGTCGAGGCGGGGCGAGGTGGCCTATACGTGTCCTTGTCCGTGGACAAGCGGCGGTACCAAGGAGGCTGCCGTTCCATCCCCTGCGTCGGCGAAGCTTTGCCATCGACGCGGGTCAGAGAGCCCTTCCGGTCGCGGAGTTCGGTGAGCCCAGGTGAGGCCGAGCTGGACCGATCGGGAAGGTTGTCAACGGATTGGCGCTTCTGTTGGAGGGTCGCGAGGGGAGGATCAGGAAGAGCAGCTTGCCCTGTCGAATGAGTTAGTCCAGGATGGCCTGGCGCGAAACCGAGCGAAGAGTACGCCGATCGCTGCGTTGAGCCATAGGCAGCCGACGTGGATCCGGATCCCGACCTCTGGGGCAACGGGCAACCGCTGAGGGAACTTGACGGCGAGGTTGCGGGCAGCACGGATCCGTGGACGGACGACTGCGTGGGTGGCTTTGGCAGGACTTGGGATCGCTCGAGCTGAGGTGTGGAGTGGGGCATGGGAGAGCCCTTGCCGGAGGTTGATGCCAAAGGAACTGAGCGGGAGGAGCCGGTGGACGGAATGGACGGCAGTGCGGGACGCCGCGTGACCGGTGGAGACGATGACAGGGGTGTGGACTGGGGGTTCGGCTGGAATGCAGCATTGCTCTTGGGAGATGACCACGGCTTTGGCTGTGACGGGTCACTGACCGGAGAGCTCCCAGACCCGTGGCTATGCGACGATGCCGACCCGAATCCTGACGACATGCCAGAACGATCAGGGATAGTTGTTCCGGAGTGCGTCGCCCCCTTGTACTCGCTGATGTACTCCAACGGCGGCCGGGGAGGCAACGGAGGGGTAGGTGCAGGAGTCGGCGAGGCCTTTCCATCGTCGATTACCTCGAGCAGGGGAGGCTCAAGAAGCTTCGTTGGGAATCCGGAGAACGAGGCGCCACGCCCATGACCAGGTGAAGGCTTCGGTGGGAGCGGGTCGCTGATCGCTGGTTTGGAACTAGATCGGAACGCTCTCGTTGTCGACGGCCCACCAATGTGAGACTGTATGAGCGATGCAGAGGACGATCGACCGTGACCGTGCGCCGCGGAACTGAACGGCGGGGGCGGCTGTGACGTTGACGACTCGGGAACCTGGTGAGCTTGATTCACGCTCGAGTAGTTCTTCTTCGCAACTAGACGATACTTGACGCCTGGTTCCTCGGAACGCATCACCACCTCGGCGTTCATGGTCACCGGTTTGGGAACATCCAACACCCTACGGGCGTCCTCCTTCTCGAGGGCTTGCAGGATCTCTTTCTTGGTCCTCAACTCTTCCGGCTTCAGGGAGATCAAGGGCTGCGAAGGGGTATTGGCCATGGAAACTTGGGGACTAGTCGAGCGGTTCGACAGAGCGGGGCTCTCTTGGGGGGGTAATGGACTCGGCGAACGGTACGGGGCGGGACTTCCCAGACGCTTGTAGGCGTCAAGAAGCGGAGGGTCCCTGGTTCCGCTGTCGCGCTTCTGTGGCGAGTCTAGGTATGTAGGAGTGTCCGTCCGAGGGGCAGACGCGGTATGGGCTGGGGGTGGAGAGGACATTGACGAGCCCGAGGGCAACCGCGATGCTGGGGATGCAGGACGGGGTGTGATATTATTCTGTCGCGAGGAAGGCCGAGGTGGGAGGTTATAGATCGAGGCAAGGTCGTCCAAAGTGGAGACTGGCTTGCGGGGACGTGGGGACGAACCACCATGGTGCCGCTGGTGCTGCAGGTGAGGGGGAGGAAATGCTGCAGCAGTGCTCTGGCTTCTTGGACGGGTATTGTGGACGCCGAGGAGGTCGCTACCGCTGCTCTGAGGTGTATCTGGCTCAGGCTGGACCAGGGGCCGGTGGACGCTCTCGGGCTGAGACGGAGCACGGGCACGGGTCCCTGACGGGGTGTCCACCACGCGATAAACGATGCCCGGTTCCTCATGGCGACGCAACATCTGGGGGCCAGAGTCGGCCTCGAGGAGCTGCGCTGGAGCGGTAGGATTCATTGGCTCGTCAGTGGTCAGCGCGCCTTTGAGGGTAAGAACATGGCGCGCAGCGGCCACAATCTCCTCCTTTGTCGCGTAGCGGCTGCCAAGTTCTTCAATGGCGGTACGGACGGCAATCTCCATCCGCTCCTTGGATATCGTCTCTCGGCTACCGCTGACCTCGCGGATGGCAGCCTCGACCTCTGACCGCTCCACTTGATGGTCGCCACTTGATGACGACGGACCAGCGCCGTTAGCAGCGGCGTCAGCTCGGTTCTGACGACGCTGAGCTTCTCGGATGACGCGCTCCTGGAGGGAGTAGCCTGCACGAAGGTCCTCGTTCCACATTCGGCGATCCTCTTGCTGCTCGGCAGTCTCAACCTTGTCCGGCGTATCAATGTCCGATACGTCGCCATCCTCTTCCACGGTCTCGTCGGGCGACGGGGGAGTGGGGACTCGGATAGCCTCGTCAAATGTTGGAGGAGGGGATCGCGGGCGGTCTCCTGGTGCGGCTGGCGCTGAGGACGACTCGAGTCCGGGTGTCGGCGGTGCCGAGGCGGCGTCAACTGGGGAAAAGGTGGGTGGGAGGCGTGCGTTGCTAGTTGTTGGAAAGGGGAATGGTGGAGGCGGTTCGGGGGCGTCAGGAAGATCGAGATCTGGGGGTTAGTCTACAGTAGTGTGATCAACATGAGACTTACCATCCCAAACATTTGTTCGGCGCATACTTGCTCTTCTCGCCAAGTGTTCCTCGCGGGATGCTACTGATGGGCGCGAGGACATTGTCGAGTTGACGACGCGCGATCTGCCGCCGCGTCGCCGCGGTGCGCTTGGTAGCGAGTCTGGGTTGGCATCCGCTCCAAAGGGCATGGGGGACCTTTGGTTGTCGCGGTTACGATGCACGCTGCGCCCACTGTGCACCTGCTGCATCGGCGGTCGTGGAAGCGGTGATGCCGCGCGGCCGCCGGGCACGATGAAGGGAGGAGAGATGAGGTTGGTGATGTAACCTCTTGTTGTAGGGGGTGTGGGTGTTGGTAGGGGTCTCGGGGTGGTGGACCGGTCTCCTATGCTTCCACCAGGCATGATGGTCGGCGGGGCCATGAGGCCGGACGCATACCGGAGCTCTGATGGGTTGACGGAGCGGACATAGTCTGAAGGGAGGATGAGGCCCGACTCTGGCTGAGTGGGAACGGTTGTTACCGGCGACGGCGCGAGGGCGAGAAACGGCTCGGGAACGGACACGGACGCGGGGCCTCCAGGAGTGGCTGGGAGCCTGCCCTTCTTGCGCTTCGGGCGAGGAGCTGTAATGTGAGTATGGGGACGAGATACAGAATAGGTGGTGGTGTCGCCCGGATCGTTCTGGTGAGCCGGAGTCTCGGTCGAAACCATCCTGTCCGTAGCTGCTAGCCGAGAAAAGTACTCACTGCCCTGTCCCGACTGGAGAGCGTTAGTGTGGGAGTTGCGAGTCTTGCGGGGGTCGTGAGTACTCACCCTTTGACGCGCGGCGCCACTGGCGGCAGCGTCGTCGCGATTCATGCTGTTGTGCTCAGCGTGGGCGTGAGCGGCGTCGGGGGACACCTCATGAGGGTGTGGGCGGGTGGTGGGTGTGCGCGATGGATGGGGAGGTTTAGGACGAGTTTTGGCGGTTGGTGTGTATGCGTTGGGGGATGCAGGCAGAGGTGGTGGTGAGAAGGAGGGGCGGGGGGGGTGTTGATTGAGAATGAGAAGATGAGAGACAAAGTGGTGGTGGTGTTGATGATCGTGGTAGGGGTGGATGTGTTGCCATGATGCCGCAGCCATATCCAGGGGGGAGGTTTGAGGCTGGCGGCGGCGAAAGCACAGTGCCAGTGCGGACCGCCTTGGGTGTCGTCTCCCACCGGCACTGTGGGCGGAATGACGATCTGGGCCATGTCATCGTCCCTGGGCAACCTTCCACTTTGTCCTTTTTGTCCATCCATCCATCCATCCACCAGGACTCGCAATCCACTGCATGCATCTCTCTTCTCGACTTGGTCTCTCGATACACGACCGGGTGTCTGTACTCTTGATGGCATTTTGCAGATGATTGCCGTGGCAGGAATGGTGGCGGTGGCGTTGGCCTCGTTCATTTTGCGTGTTTCACAACCTGGCTGCTGCAGTGCATAGCACTGCTGGGGGAGCGTATCGTCGGTCCCTTCGGTCTTGCTACAGCCTGCGATCTCTAGCAGCCAGTTCCTCGCAGCCCTCCCAAACCTTTTTTTTTCTTCTTGTTGCGGGGATCTCTGTCTCTCTCCTGCACGATCTCGCAGCTGACTTGCACCTCACTGTTGACAATGGGAGCAGCAGCCCTGTTCCAGACTAGCACTGCCTCGGTACTGTGTTGACTGACAGCAGTTGAGAGGTGCCAGCAACGTGGAGAAGTGATGACGAGAATGCTGGCATCAAGCTGGCCCAAGCAAGCATGCCACTGGCCCGTCGTTCTTTTGGTGTGTCGTAGCGAGCACAGCTCTGGCATGTTTTGTATCACCCTGGCACCAATGTCCGCAGCGGCCGCAGCAGCGGATGCACGAGTCAGGTGGTCTCGCCACTCGGAATGTGGTGCAAGGTCACCCACCACCAGGCATATGTCGTATGGGGTCTCCATATCGGATGACGGGAGGCGATCAGCAATCGCACTCTCTCTCTCTCCCTTGTCAACAAATGAACGTGGCCCATGGTTCACAGTAGCGACGACTGCCGAAATCAAAAGCTGCTGCTGCTGCTAAAGTGACATCCCTCCTCCCTGCTTCTGCAATGACAATTGGAGTGCATACTCGCTTCGACTCCACTAGAAGCAATAGAAATGCGTCGTCGCCGATTTTTAAGACTTCGGAACCCACATGTCTCCGACGATACATTACCGTCCTCCCGTCGCCAAGTACACGCCGACATGGGGCTGCCGCCCCCGCGGTACAGCCAGAAGCCATCCCTCATCCTCGACGTCGTCAAGTACTGTCACCCGGTGGCTGGGTCCACTCTGGCCTGAGACACGATCATTTCCTCCGCCCTCAGTGCTCCACTACTCGACCTCATCGTCTCAACCACCGTGCAGCCGAGTGCCCAAAACATTCTGTCATGTCGGGACGGCGCTAGACGGCTGGGAGGGGCGCACGTGGCGATCAATGGATACGAGACGATCTTCCAGCTTGCCGTCCTCACCGGTTATGACGCCGTCTGCCGGCGGG
>PQXP01000527.1:0-15739 GCA_002973495.1 Apiotrichum akiyoshidainum | reverse complement strand
GGGGGGGGGGTGGGTGTGTCTGAAAAATTATGCTTTGTGCTCTGACGAAAGGAACGCCCCCTCGTCCCCGTCCCTCGTCCCAGGATTGCAGGATTCCCGGGATCTGGGAATCCATGTCTCCATCGCGCGGGGACGAACGTTTTAGTGGCAGTGGCAGCGGCAGTGGCAGTGGCAGCAGCAGCACTCTGTCCGGGAGGCCTGCGCGGTGCTGGGGCGCGGGGCTGCCGGCAGGCAGCAGGAGACGGGGCGCGATACGCATCGGCAGCTCCTAGCCGTGCATGCACGCTGCTCGCTGACAGTGGCAGCAGTGCGTGCTGGGAACGACGGATGGATGTCGCGGAGCAAACAGGAAGCGGAGGCAGGGGGCACGAGGAAAGGGACACAGGGAACGCACCCAGGCGCCCTGTTGCTCGTCTGTTGCTGTCACTCACTGCCTGCTGCAGTCCGCTGCTGCCCGTCTCCCGTGCGTAGCCTCCGTTGCGTCCTCCTATTCCGTCCGCTTCCATTACCTGCAGCGAGCGGCGCCGGCTCCGCCCTCCCCCGTGCCCCCGACGCCGGCACGCGGCACGGGCGGCACGGCCCCGGGACCGCACGCCCGGCTGCCAGCTGGATCCTCCTGTCCTTGCTGTTTCCGTTTCCGTTTCCGTCCTGGCCGTCCCCTGCCTATTCCGTGCACGCCCCGGGGCAGTGTCCTGCAGTGGTGGCGGGGGTCGGCGTGGACCGGGACAGCAAGTGTCCACGCCCCGCGTCCACGGGCGTCCAGTCGTGCTCTCGTCCAGTCGCTTCCGCGCGCTCCGCGCGCTCCGCGCACTCCGTGCACTCCGTGCCGGCCAGCAGCCAGCGGACGCGGCGCGGACGCGGCGCCGTCGCGTCCGGCGTCCGGCGTAGCTTACGCTTACGCTTACCTGCGCCCGAGCCACGAGGAGGAACAAGGTTAACACGCTGGCAGGTTAATGGGCAGCTCCTGACGGTCCTGCAGGCCTGAGGTCTGCCTGTCCTGCACGGGTGTGCACTGGTTGCGCAGCTGCAGCATGCAGCGTGCGCGCGCTCTCCGCATGTCGGCAGCCATGCAGCATGCAGCATTCAACGCGTGCGTGCGTGCGTGCGTGCGTGCGTGCGTGCTGCGGGCCATGCAGAGTGTGTCGGTGTCTCCAGGGCGCCAATCTGCGCCTGCTCCTGTGTGTATCCTGTCCTGGCGGTGCTCGATCGTGCGTGCTGGGACCTGAGACAGCGCCGGCGGGAGCCAGCGCGCTCCAGCGTCTGCGTGCGTGCGTGCGTGCGTGCGTGCGTGGGGGGGACACTGAGCGCAGCCGATGCTGTCGCTGCTGCTGCTGCAGGTGCGGCAGCAGCACGTGCGGTAGTCGTCCACTGCGAGGCGCGTCTGCGTCTGCGCGCGCGACGCGGATGCCGTGTCAGCACGATATCAGGCCAGGCAGGTCGGCTCGGCTCAGGTCAGTCAGGACAGTCAGGTCAGTCAGGACAGGTCAAGTCTCAGTATCGGTGTCATTGGTGTCATTGGTGTCGGTGTCGGTATCAGCAGGGTGCGGTCGCGCGCTCGGTGGTGCTGAATGCTCCGAGAGAGCGAGCACGAGAGAGGGGCATTCCAGACCGGAGCCATCTGCGCGGTGGGGGTGTTCTCAGGAGCAGCGGACAGGGCGGGCGGAGAGGACAGAGGACAGAGGACAGAGGGCAGAGGACAGAGGCAGAGGCAGGAGACACTTGGCAGGACAGACAGGACAGACCTGACGGACAGGACACGACAAGACAGGAGAGTCTGCAGAAGGACACGACTACGAGGGGGGGCAGAGCGTCCGATGTGCTCGACTGTTGTAAGAGTTCCGTGTGCGCTGCCCCCGCCCGATCCATGCCGGCAAGCAACGACACGACACGGGGGAACGGCAGACGCGACAGACTAGACTGTCTGCGGCGGCGGAGGGCGCCGTCCGTAGGTATTGCCCTTGTGGCTGGCCCCGGAGCATGTCGACTGTTGCCTCGTTTGTTGCAGGTGCAGGCGCGTGCCTAGCTCCAGGAAGGACGCCGATTGCACTTTGCACGTTTGCAGCTGCAGGCTCTCCTGCACGCGTCGCACAGTCTAGCTTAGAGCGTCTCACGCACCGCGCAATCGACGGTGACATGCCATGACAAGCGAGACAGGCACCTGGTGCTAAATGCTGCGCGGTCCGCGCCGCGCGCTGCGCGCCGCGCGCTGCGATGCCATACGTACTCTTCGGCGTTGCGTCCATCGCGCGCGCATGCTGCGTCGCTGCCCGGGAGATCGCGAGCGGGCTCTGCGACGCGGGTAACCTCGCCATGCTGCAAGACACCACACGGTGCAGTGGTTCATGGCGGCAGCGACAAGGTTGGTGCCTGCAGAAGTGTGCGTTCATTATGACTAAACGGCGCGAGCCAACGCAACGCAGCGGCGGTCCCACGGTCACACGAGGGGAGGGCGGTCAGTTACCTCCGGTCTCGTCGTTTGCTTGTTCCATTCTGCATTTGTATTCTGTATTCTACGCTCTGTATTCTGTATTCTGTATTCTGTATTCTATGCTCTGTATTCTGCAGTATTGGTTTCGCCGGTTGTCGCAGGCCGCGCTGGGGCGTTGCCTTCTGTGACGGGACGTAATGGACGGACGGAACGGCACGGTATCTGTACGTACAACGTGTTTTGCGGGTGAAACTCGGAGGGAGAGAAGGAGAGAGTTGTCACTGGGTCGTGCCGTTCGGGGGGACAGTGAGCAGTGAGCTGTGTGCAGAACAAGTGGGAAGTGGAACAAGTGAGAAAGGACTCGTCGGGGGCACAGAATGCTTGAGAACAGATGTGAGAGGGAGAGATCTGCATGTGCATGATGACAGAGAGAGGAGTGACATGAATGACGACGGAATGATGAAAGAGGGACGGGGAAAGAGACGAGGAAAAGGGGGGGGGGGGGGGGGGTYGCTGTGCCGAGGTCGATGGCGGGAACGGAGGCTCTGACTAGAGAGGCTTCGAGATCGCGCGCCGAGCTGGCTTTGGGTGGCTGGTGACACGAGAGTGAAACGCCGCGACGATGCCTGGAATGGGGAAGGAGGATGAAATGGTGGTGGTGATGATGCCGAGGATGATGAGCGCGCAGCAGCAGCCACGACCCAGAGACACGCCAAAGCACCAGTTCGGGGGGCGTGGAACCATATCGCGCGTCATAGAGTAATAAGCGGGAGTATTTACACGAGAGAACCATGTGGATGCCATGCAACATTATCTGAATAGTCCCCCCGTTTTAGGGTGTGGTCGATGACACTCAACGCGCAAGCATCCATCCATCTCAAGAGGACGCTGACGCCAACGACCTCGTCCATCAACAACAACCTCTGGCCCATCACCATCATCCTCTACCCCGAACACTCTCCTCTCCTCTCCACCACCCACCTCCTCTCCCCCGGCATCCACATCACCATCTAGACAGCCGACATGGAGTGCGCTTTCGGCCTTACCGGTACGTGTCGCCTGGACGCGGTCAGATCCACTCGAGGACCGCTTGTGATGAGCCCACACCTCCTCGACATGCTAACCCCACAGGCAAGGACTTTGTCATCCTCGCGTCTGACACCTCTGCGGGCCGCTCGATTCTCCAGTTCAAGAGCGACGAGAACAAGATCAAGGAGCTGGGCCCGCACCTCGCCATGGCGTACGGCGGTGAGCCCGGCGACACCAACAACTTTGCCGACTATGTCGAGCGCAACATGCGTCTGTACGCTATCAGGCACCACAACCCCCTGCTGCCTCACGCCGCGAGCTCGTGGATCCGCCGTTCGCTCGCCGACTCTATCCGTTCCCGCCGCCCCTACGCCGTCAACCTCCTCCTCGCCGGCGTCGACACCACCACCGACGAGCCCCACCTCTACTGGATCGACTACCTCGGCACAAAGGCGACTGTTCCGTACGCCGCCCACGGCATGGGCATGCACGTCTCGCTGTCCACCATGGACAAGTACTGGTACGAGGGCATTGACAAGCGCGCCGGCGTCGACGTTGTCAAAAAGGCCATCAACGAGACCCAGCACCGTCTCGTCATCAAGTTCAACTTTAACGCCATCCTCATCGACAAGGACGGCATCCACAAGATTGACCTCGACGCCGAGGACCCCATCGGCAAGATTGAGGCCGAGCGCGCCGCCAAGGCCGAGGCTGCCGCCGCCGCCGCCGCCGCCGCCCCCGCTGCCAGCGCACCTGCCGCCAGCGCACCCGTCGCCGCCGCCGCATGAGTGCATGAGAGAAGGAAGGGATATATGTAGAGCAGCATGTACCTATTATCATGAGCGGGGTGGGAGGGAGGTGTAGTGGGGAGGGGTGTGAGGTGGGGAGTGCTGTCGTGCGAGGTTGTGCGGGTGTGAGCTGCAGCGGCAAGCTTGGAGACCGCCTGCAGCCTAGCGTCTTTGCCCAGTTCATGAATGCTCCATGCGATAGATTACAAAGTACAACAGCGCCGTGCGGCGTATGCTAATGTCTGCGGGTGACTCCCGGCTCGACCTCCGGAGGCGGCGGCTACTCGTCGTTCTGGCCCGTCTCGAGTCCCTGCATCATGCCCATCGCCTTGACGAGGAAGGGCTTGATCTCGCACAGCTCCATGGGCGTGAGGTTCGTGACCTGTAGTGTGAGTGACATCCGACGCGGGGCAGCTCGCGGTCGCCGCGCACGACGACTCCGCTAGAAGCAGCTGATGTTGGACACGCTAGCTGCCATACACCCCGGCACTCCTCACTCACCTGCAGATACGTGCCGCGCATGACGCCCTCGCTGCGGAGACCATTGCGGATCTTGGCCTGGCGCACCTCGCGCAGGTCCTTGAGGAGCGCGCGGAGCGTTCCCGGCTGCGTGAGGTCGTCTGGGGCGCTGAGCGTCAGCCATTGTGCCCGCTGTGTGCGTCTTGCAGCCAGATCAACCCAATCCGGACATCTGGAGACTCACATGTCCAGGAGCACCTTGCTCGTCTCGACGAACCTGCGCGGCAGCGGCTCAAAGCCCTCGCCGTTCTCGCGTTCCAGCTTGAGGAGCGTCTGGAGTGGTTCTGGCACGAGTCAGCTCGGTAGCGGCAACGGACAGTCATTCAGCTATCACTCACCGACGTGGAGCCACTCGGGCGGGACGATCCTGCACTTGCGCTTGCGCTTTAGGCTGAGCGCGAGCCAGAGGGGCACCTGGGCCCGCTTGGGGGGCTCAAAGGGGCCGTAGATACCCGAGAGGAGACGGACGCGGGACATGGAGAAGAGGGGCACAATGTCGAGGACATCCTCCTCTGCGAGAAAGGTGAGCTCGTCGGGGGTGAGGCCGTTCTGGAGTGCTTTCGGGAGGGCCATTGTGGGATGTTGTTGTTTACGAGGTGGTCTCTGGCTGACTTTGTCTTGGACGCGTCGAGGGCGCGGGGGGGGACGGAGGGGCGCGTACCTGCTTGGCTGGGAGATGCCCACGTGGAATTGCTTCCGTTGGAGGCCTAATTAGGTCTGAAGGCAATTTAGTCTGTCTCTCCACCTCACCATCATCACCATCACCTCCATCTCCATCGCTCTCACCACCAGCGACGACGACGACGACGACGACGACGACAAGAACAACAACAGCGACGACCACGGCAACGACAGCGACACAGGAGACACCGTCGCAGAAGAAGAATCTACAATTATCAGAAGATCACGCCCGAGCGCAAGCCCGCGCCCAGTCCCTGCCCAACCTCCCCGCGTACAGGTGGCCAACCCTGCCGCCAACCCGCAAGCGGACCCTACATACCTGACTTTGCTGTAATCACCACCACCACCACCATCTTCCACCTGTCGCTCTCCCTCTTCACCACTCTCTCTCTCTCTCTCTCTCTCCCACTCCTCTCACATCTCACTCTCCGAGCATGCCGTTGCTCAGTGAAAAGATGCAGATCGACTCGGCACCCCGCGGCGGCCGCCAGCTCTTTGGTACGTCAACACCCAGCTCCGTCGCGCTCACACGCAGGTCTCTCCCGACGGGTCTGGTATCTCGTCGGCGGCTGCCTCACCCTCATGCTGCTCTCGCGCGCCTTTTCCGGTGAGTATCGTCCTTGGGGGTTTGCCTAACTCGCAGGCGACGGCTCTTCACGATCGCACTACCGCGCGACTCCCGGCCTCCTCACCCCCGGCGACTACATGAACGCCTCGTCCTCGGACCCCCCTCCGTTCCCGTTCTGTCCAGTCTTTGGCCCGAACGACCAGATCTCTGAAAAGTGGGGACAGGCCGGTCTTTTGCGCTCGCGCATCCACACTGGCACCGGCGCCCGCGTCCAGCGTGTGCTGCAAAAGGCCATGGCCGGCCAGCCCGTGACAATCTCCGTGCTTGGCGGATCCGTGTCTGCGTGCCACGGTGCGGGCGACGACGTCCTCTCGCCGCGCTGCTGGCCGGCGCGCTTCTTTGACTGGTGGAACTCGGTCTTCCCCCACCCCCTCAGCGAGCTCACAAACGGCGCCGCACGCAAGACGGACTCTGCGTACTTTGCCTACTGCTCCATGCACCACCTCCCCGACGAGACTGACCTGGTTATTCTCGAGTTTGACGCGAGCGACCCCAAGTGAGTCACCCATACAGGCTGTTGCTGACCGCCAGTGAGCCCCAGTGGATGGAGCACTTTGAGCTTCTCGTCCGCTCGCTCCTCGTCCGCAAGGAGCAGCCTGCCGTCATTCTTCTCGGCCACTTTGCGCCCCAGGTGCTGTACCAGAACGGCTTTGCTGGCCCCGAGCTGCTGCACGATGTCGTCGCGCAGTTTTACGACGTCCCCCACATTTCGCTCAAGGGCATGCTGTACCGCGACTACATGACCGACCCCGAGGGCACGCGCCAGAGCTTTTACTCTGACATGGTCCTTGCGTCGCCTTCTGGCCACGAGCTCATGGCCGACCTGCTCATCAGCTACCTGCAGTCGCACATTTGTTCCGGCTGGGCGACAATCATGGGCTATGCGTTTGACGTCCCGTACATGGGAGCCGAGGACAGGTCCGACCCGAACGCTGCCAGCAGCCTGTCGCTCGAGGAGCTCGCAAACCAGGGCGGCGGCGCGGCAGCCAAGGCACGCGCGATGCGCGTCCCGCTCGCCCGTCTTGGTGACCGTCCCTCGGACATTCTCACCTTCCGCGAGGCCGCCCCCTACTGCGTGTCCGCCAACGACCTCATCAACCCGCTCCCGCCGACACACACGTACGGCTCGGGCTGGAAGGCGCGCCACCCGAAGAAGGGCTCCCAGGACGAGGAAAAGCACTACTGGTTTGCGACCGAGGCTGGCTCGCGCATGCGCGTCCCGCTCAACATTTCCGCGGGCGAGGTCGCCATCTACTACCTCCAGGAGCCGGCCTCGACGCCCGGCGGCCGCGCGGCGTGCTGGGTCGACGACGACTTTGCGGGCCGCATGGAGCTGAGCACGTCGGCGGACGTCGACCAGACTACCCCCACACTCACAATCATCAACCACGACGTCACGCCCGGATCCCACTTTGTCGAGTGCCTCCTCCTCGGGCCCGAGGGCGCGACCACCGCACAGTTCAAGATGCTTGGCGTGTGAGTGCTACCTGCCGAAGGCGGATCAGTAGCTGACAAACAGGTTTGCGACGTAAGCACCGCCGCACCGCCAGCACACGGACAGCGACAATTGCTGCACACCGCACGCTCGCCGCGGGCACGCTCGAGCTGCACGCAGCAGCAGGACTATCAACGAACACTACAGCAACTAGACCCCCGCCATCAACGCTGACGCATTGACAACGACCCCGGACCGGACCTCTTATTCCCGTCCTTGCCCTTTCTCTCTCCACAGGATACAACATCCCCCTTTGGCTTTATGCATCGGCTTCTGGAATGCGTGCGGGGGGAGGGGTGCAGGGTGCAGAGGGCACAAGATGTACGAGGTGGTACAGTACGTGGCGTGGCTGCGTCACCTGAGCGGCGAGGGCACCGATAGGATGGATCCCGGCGCCAACACCTCAATTTCGTCATTTCTCTCTGTTTTCTTTCTCTCTGTCTTCTCTCTGTCTCTGTCTCTACCTCTCGCTCTCTCTCTCTCGCTCTGTCCCATCCTCTCACTCACACTCACTCTTCTTACAGCAGCATACCCCTGTGACCACTCACAGAATCCGCATCCACGGGTCCGCTCCTTCCCGCACACGTCCACACATCCGCATTCTACCGCAGCCGCCGCCGTGCCGGCCGTGCCGGGACGCGCCACGCGCGTGCAAGGACACTGGGCACGCAGTGTGCGGCGGAAAGAAAGAGAGGGAGACCCGAGATGCGGCAGAACGGTACATTGCACGGAGCGGACTGGGCGGGGTCGGACACTGGTAGGCATGTCCGGGGAGTGGCGGTTGCTGCAGAGTCCGAGTCCGAGTCCGAGTCCGAGTCCGAGTCCGAGTCCGAGTCCGAGAGGTCCAGCCCAGTCCGAGTCCGAGTCCCCGCCGCATCCGGGCCAAGCCTAGCCGAGTGGCAGTCTGGTCTGGGGTGTCGGGGCGGGGCATCCCTGCCAGTACCGTCTGGCAGCTGCTGACCCCCGGGGACCCCTTTGCATTGCTGCGCCCACTCGCGGCGTGCCCGTGGGGCTGCCAACTCACTACTGCTGCAGTCCCGACGTCGCACCCTCACATCTTGCGCAAGATGGTAGCCGGCCGCGCGGCTCGAGCGAACGGGGCGCGCAACCCACCGCGGGCCGGGGGAGAGCCAAGGTGTCTCGCATGCAGCATACATCGTGCACTCTCGCCGGCACACGGCCCTCTTCCACACCGTCGCTGTCGTCGCGTGCCGCAACGCTGTGATAAATCTGCATGCCACTGTGCCATTCTGCCGCTCTGCCATTCTGCCGCTGCGCGCCGCTCTATCAGTATTATCAGCTCCCGCAAAGTGCTGGGGCGGACCGCCGGGTCCGCTCGCCATGCGTCGTACACCCACTGTCCTCTGTCCTCTGGTCGAGTGCCGCGTCTAGCCGGGCCGATTCCACTGGGCATGCTGGGCAGTGGATGTGATCAATTGCGGCGTGGCTGCGTGCGTGGCGCAGAGCGGGGGGTGGGGCGAGTGACAGCCGGCCTGCCGCTGGAATGGAATGGAGTGGAGTGGAGGGCAGCCGGAGTGCAGCCACTGCAAAAGGAGAGCAATCGCAAGGGCGCGCTGCGCAGCACAGCAGCAGTATACTGTCCCAGCACCACCAGGGCTCCTGCGTCCGTTGCATGCACAAAGTGGCCGGCGCAAGAGGGGGAGGATGATGATGAAGAGGAGGCTGATGTGATGCAAAGAACGATCGACAGTGCATGATTCGCCGGGGACGTCGATCACTTGGTGGCAGTGGTAGACGCGCAGACGGCGCGGTCGGCGAGTGCGCCGATTCCCAAAAGATAGTGCAGCAGCAACGGCCACCATGCGCCATGCATGGCCCAGGCCAGGGCTCCTGGAGGGCTCCTGGGATGGGGGACGGCCGTATGCTGAGCTGGCTGGCCTGGCTGGCCGGGGTGAAACGCAGAGCAAGCAAGCCAGCACGGTTCAGCCGGCGGCACGGCCCAGCCAGCCAAGGAGCGGGTGCCTTTCTTGGTCGGGCTGGGGAGATGACAGCATGCCCCGAAATGACAGCGTGGGGGGGAATGTGCAGGTGCTGGGGTGCAAGGTGGGCATGCCGGGCATGCTGGGCTATCATTTTTTGCGGTGCTCTGCCAGTGGGTGAGGGGGGCGTATGCATTGTATTGAGCAGCGGCGAGCTGGCAGTGAATGGTGGTGAGCTGGAGGGCCCTGCAGGCTGGAAGGCAGGCTGGAAGGCAGGTGGAAGGCAGGTGGAAGGCAGGTGGAAGGCAGGTGGAAGGCAGGTGGAAGGCAAGCTGGAAGGCAGCCTGGCTGGCTGGCTGTGTCCAGTGAGAAAGGGATGTGCCACAGCCAGAATCCAGTCCAGGCCCTGCGTCTCTCTCTTCTCTGCGTACGGGGTTCAGGACACGCTCTTGCTCTGGAGAAAACTTTGCAGAGCAGCATCAGCAGCAGCACATGCATTTGCCTGGTCACCAAAAGCAGCGGCGGCGGCGGCGGCGGCGGCGCGGGCGGGCGGGAGTGTGAGTGAGGGAAAGCGAGGGCAGCGGCAGGGCAGCGGGTGAGAGCCAATTGGGTGGGGGCGGGGGGGGCGGACACGCAGAGTCCTTTCCAATTACTTCATCGCTGCTGTCATCATCCTCCTCCATCATCCTCCTCTGTTCTCTCTTATACTCTCTCCCTCATCACTCTCATCCCCCTCCTCCACATCCCTCTCCCCCGCATCACCACCTCGTCCATCATGGCCGGCCTCTCTGCCCAAGCTCCCTCTGCCCGCCAGCGCGGCCACTCCAGCATCGTGAGCACCACCACTACAACCACCTCGATCACTCGCTGACGCAGAACCCCCACTACCACCCCCGCTCCAACGACAACGCATCTCCTGCCCCCTCTTTCACCAACAGGACTTCAAGTCGGCCACCACCGGTATCGCCGCCAAGGCCATGCGCAATGAGCTCAACCGCATGGTCCAGGGCGTCGCCAACCCCGAGAAGCGCAAGGTGAGCACCTAGTCGGCCCGTAGCGCCGCATCGTGCCGTGGCGAGTCGCCGAGCGTGTCGGGGCGTGTCCCGAGTGTCTGCAGCGCATGTTGGAGCTCGGTGGAGCCGCTGAGCCGCTGAACTGCTCTGGGGCGACTGGGAGTGTCTGGCTGCTGGTGTAGCTCTCCCCAGCAGCACCAGCACCACACTGCCAGCACCTCGCCAGCCGCCAGCCGTGCAAACCCGGCCGGCCCGTCCCTCGGCGCTCCCCATGTGCATGCCGCAGGACACGTTCCCCTCGCGCTACAGCGCATGGCACGAGCGCAACCCTGGCACGTCCATAGTCAACGTTTCGGACACCAAGGGAGGGGGGATCGGGGGGGCTTTGATGTCGTGGAAGACGCACATTTGTGCACCTCCACACCTCCACCCCCCTGTTCTAGTAGTCTCCGCGGTCATCCAACGCGACGACCCCAGCACCAGCCCTCGGCGTCTGGCGTCTCGTCTGGGCCTGGTGCATTGTGACTGCAGCCCTGGGCACAGACCACGATGGCCCACCCCACCCTGGCCCGGCCGCGCAGAGCTGAGCACGTTGCTGCCGACGTGACTACCCAGGGAGATCACGAGCATGAGCCTCGCTAACGCGGCAGATCTTCAACGCCGAGATGGAGTCGTTCTTCCTCCTCTTCAACCGCTTCCTCACCGAGAAGGCCAAGGGCGAGAAGATGTGAGTGTCACTGTCTGCGTGCACGTGTCCGGCCACCCCTACTCTTGTCTCCGTGGCCTGTCCCGGACCGTGGCCTGTGCTCTCCGGGCCTCGTTCTGCACCGCGCGCGCGCAAACAACCCAGTGCGAGCCAGCCAGGATCAGGACCAGGACCAGGACCAGGACCAGCCAGGGTGCCAGCCAGCACCGCCCGCCCCAGCCGGAAGGGCGGTGACGCAGTGGCGTCCCGAGGTCGCTCCGCCAACCACGTTTCACCGATGCCACCACGGCTTCCACTGACACCGCAGCGACTGGCAGAAGATCAAGCCCCCCAAGCCCGAGCAGGTCCGCCCCTACAAGGTCCTCGACAACATTGACCCCTCGATCCTCTCCAAGCTTGCCGTCCTCAAGCTCAACGGTGGCCTCGGCACCACCATGGGTTGCGTCGGCCCCAAGTCGGTCATCGAGGTCCGCGAGGGCATGACTTTCCTCGACCTCTCGGTCCGCCAGATTGAGCACCTCAACGAAAAGTACAACGTCAACGTCCCGTTCATCCTCATGAACTCGTTCAACACCGACGACGACACTGCCCGTATCATCCAAAAGTACCAGAACCACAACATTTCCATCCTCACCTTCAACCAGTCGCGCTACCCCCGTGTCGACAAGGAGTCCAACCTCCCCCTCCCCCAGTCGGCCGAGTCGGACAAGGCCAACTGGTACCCCCCCGGACACGGTGACATTTACGACGCCCTCACCAACTCTGGTCTCCTCGACCAGCTCATTGCTGCCGGCAAGGAGTACATTTTCGTCTCCAACGTCGACAACCTCGGCGCCGTCGTCGACCTCAACATTTTCCAGACCATGATCGACTCGCAGGCCGAGTACGTCATGGAGGTCACTGACAAGACCAAGGCCGACATCAAGGGTGGTACCATTATCGACTACGAGGGCAAGCCCCGTCTTCTCGAGGTCGCCCAGGTCCCCAAGGACCACCTCGACGAGTTCTGCTCGACTCGCAAGTTTAAGATTTTCAACACCAACAACATTTGGATCAACCTCAAGGCCATCAAGCGCATCATGGACAATGACGAGCTCAACCTCGAGATTATCGTCAACAACAAGGTCACCGACAAGGGCACCCCCATCATCCAGCTCGAGACCGCCATCGGTGCCGCCATCAAGCACTTTGACTCGGCCATTGGCATCAACGTCCCCCGCTCGCGTTTCCTGCCCGTAAAGTCGTGCTCGGACCTCCTCCTCATCAAGTCGTCGCTCTACAACCTCCAGCACGGTGTCCTCACCATGGACAAGTCGCGCGAGTTTGGCGGAACTCCTGTTGTCAAGCTCGGCGAGGACTTTAAGAAGGTCGCCAACTTTGAGAAGCGCTTCAAGTCGATCCCCGACATTAAGGAGCTCGACCACCTTACCGTCTCGGGCAACGTCTGGTTTGGCAAGGGCGTCCGTCTCGCCGGCACCTGCATCATCGTCGCCACCGAGGGCAACAAGATTATGATCCCCGACGGCACCTCGCTCGAGAACAAGCTCATCACCGGCAACCTCAGCATCATCGACCACTAGTCGGCTAGCACTAGGTCGGCTATTTTTTTCTCTCCCTCTCTCTCTTTCCCCAACACGGACGGTGGCTCAGCGACGCGCGCGGCGCAACTTAATCTCTCATACTACAAAACAAACAACAACATGAATATCACACAACCAAAAAGCTCAATATTGCGCCGGCGCGCTCCCGCGGGCCGCGGACGCCACTCGTCGTGTCTGTCGGTAGTTGACGCACTGCTGTAGTCTTGCCTCTATGCAGTGCGTGGTGTAACGCGGAGAAGCGGCAGGTGCAGAAGACGACGGGCGACGTCAGTCGTACTTGGCTCACTCCCAATCTCACCCCTCATGCTCACGCTCTCCCTCATGCTCACGCTCTCCCTCATGCTCACGCTCTCCCTCATGCTCACCCCAACCTCACTGACTGACATGTCATGATGGACATGAACAACAGTTAGCAGTGCTGCAGTTGGCGGCACAGTTGGCAGCCGGGAGGAGCGAAAACACACCAGTTAGTTCCTTGGGCACCAGGTTCGAGTTGATTTGTCTAGTCCAAACCTTCCACGACCTATGCCCACAACGCAATCCCGCACTTGTGTGCATTTACGATAGCGCAGTGGTATGCAAGCGGAAAAGCACAGAGTCTTAAGCTTTAGTTTAAATCCTAAGAAATCTCTCGGAGAAGTCCTTCGCGCGTTCGAATCGCGCCCACTGCAGTCTCTTTTTCGGTGTGGCAGCGGTTGAATGAATTTGTCCGACTGTCTGGTGCTGCACGGCCATGTCCATCTGCTCCTGTCGGGTGCTCTGCCTTTCGCCTTGAACCCCCGAATGCGAGGCGCAGTTTGCAGAGCATGCAGAGCATGCAGCGTCGCAGCTCTGGGCGTGACTGTCCACGCTGGGTCAGGGGGGTTGGAGCGCCACTGAACCGAGCTTGCTGTACGATGAAACGAACGTCTTTCTGGCCTTGTGGCTGCTCACCTTTGTTGCACTGGGTGAAGAGAGAGGAGGAGGCAAGACAGAACGATCCGGCCACAGCATCCAGCACCCAGCACCCAGACACGCGCGTACACACCTCCGATGGCACCTGGCACCTGGCACCTGGCGGCACAGTCCCGAGTCCGAGAACGACACGACCCACCACCAGCACCACCATCATCCACCACCACTGAATATAAACGCTGAGACCAAAGACTAGTTCTTCATCTCCCCCTTTGCTCTTTTCCTTTTCTCTTCTCATCACTACCACCGGCATCCCTTGCTACTCCAACCAGCATCCTCTCCAACCAGCAGCCCCACCTCTGCACAGCCACTGGCGGAGCCGTTACCACTGGGATGTGCGCGACGACCCGGCCGATCCGGACAAGGGGGTGAGTTGGTGCTTGGTTCCGACGTGCTCACAGAAGATCCTTGTGATTGGCGGTAAGGATGCAACGAAAGAGGAAGAGGAGACATTCGATTCGAGGGCCCTGGTAAGGACGAAAGTGGAGCGCCTGGGCTGCCAGTGAGCTGACAATGGCTTTCAGTGGCACCACACCAACCTCGTCGAGATCAAGGCGCGCATGGCCGAGTGCACTGCTCGGGCGGCGGAGCACCCCCATGGCAGCAAGGCAGCGTACCAGGCGCACAAGACGTTGTTCTACCTCGAGACCGACTACGCTCACCAAATGGTCCTGTTTCAAGAATTCCGTGTAATGGGCGCCCCGGTGGTTCGCGGCGTATGGCACCGCGAAGAAAACAAGAGCCAGCTGAGGGAATAGCTACTTGTGGGTCAGGGCAGGCATATACGGTCACATCTTTATGTAGGAGAAAAAATGGACAGACAGTGCTTTCTACAAATGGCCCTTGGTATGTAGGATGGCCAAAGGAGGGGGGAGGAGTTGAGGGCTCCCATATCGTCGTCTGGACTAGTCGACGGACAACTTTACGTCGTTGAACGTGTGACCACGCGGGCACTTTACCCGTCTGCAGCTGCCAGAGGACATCCAACGCCCTCGTCTGGCCTTCTTGCTTCCTCCGATGCGCGCGAGTGTGAGGTGGTCGGTGACCAGAGTTCGTTCCTGCTGGTTGCTCTCCATCCACCACCGCAGGTTCACTCGCATCTCCCGCTGAGTGTCAATTTGTGGTGGTCTAGCAGCGGGGCGCTGGAGCGACTTGCCAACTCGAGCTCTGCCACGCAGCCGAGCGCCTCCTTTTCCAAGAAAAAACCAGCTTCGCCTACATCTCCGCCGCGACGGTACTCGACGGGCATCAGTCCGCCCTGCTTGAGAGGGGTGGGCGGGTGCTTGCCTGTACCCTATGTTGCGTCGTTAGCCATCAGATCTAACGCCAACATCACCGCCGCGCGGACCAGACGACCGAGTTCGTGGAACATGATCACGCCAATGTATGCTCGCAACGCTGCGAGCTCCTCCGCCATCCCGCGCTCGAGCTCCAAAGCCGCGTACAGCTCAAAGTACTTTAGACCTGCCAGTGCTGCTTCTCTGGTGCTTTCTCCGCTGTTGCCAAAACGCACCTTGGCATTCACCCACATCCTGTCAACTTCGCGACGCGGCATTGTCGTGCCCTGGGAGGACCGGACAGCCCCCTTTTCGCCTCGCTCCTGCCCCTCACTGTCCCGCTTCCCCTTGTCCTCCGAGGGGGTCGCAGTGTCCTTTGCGAGGATCACTGTCACGGGGCGAGACACACGCTGGCTCGTCTCTGCGGCCACGACAAACGAAGAGCTGCCGGTCTGCATGGTCTCGGCGACGAGGGACTCGAGCGCGGTCTCGGAACGCGCGAGCGAGACAAGGTCGGACTGGACCCTGGCAGCCGAACGGGGAGTGGCGCTGTACGAAGCGGGAGCGACTGTCGGCGGCGAGTGTGCAAAGCCGACGCCGTCCCAGAGGACAATGTCGAGCGAAGGAGAGGAAGTTGACGAGGCCATGGTTGCAGTGCTCGTATCGTGGGCGGGGGGGGG
>PQXP01000610.1:0-11291 GCA_002973495.1 Apiotrichum akiyoshidainum | reverse complement strand
CAATGTACGATCCCCGGTCCACACAGCACTGACCCCAGCGATGCCACCCACTTCAAGGGCGGCCCCACCACAGCGGCAGCCGGTAGAGCCGTATCCTTGTCCGTGTCCGCAGCGGAGCCGTTCCGCGATCTCATGTTTCTGCATCTGGAGTGGTGCGCCGTGCGTCGCCATGAGACGCAGACCCCGTCGCACACCCCCATACCCCGTATCCTACCCCGCTAATGGCCTGCAGGAACGGCCCTATGGCTATGGCCGCCACACCTGGCGGCGTGGGTTTCCCATGTCTGTTGCGTGCTCGTCTCCTGGCGTCGTAGCTCATGGCTCGGGCATCGCGGAGAGCCGGAACATTCATCCATGCTGCAAACACGAGGCAGAGACGAGGGACGCCAGCGCTCGAGCGCGTACAGCACGCACATGCCGCCGCCATCGCCGGCCCCGGAGGAATCACCTACCCGCGCCACCGGCTCGTGTTCATCCTATCTTTCGGCGCTCCGTATTGCCGAGCCGACAGTCATGTGGATGTGGGAGTGGGGGTGAGGGCGAGGGCGAGGGGGGCCGCAGTTGCGAAGCGTTGTTTCTTGCGATGGATCTGCGGGCAGCTGCTGCCCGAAGGTTTGTGATGTGCGATGTGTGGGACGAAGGAGAACGAGGTCACAGGGGCGACACCCGGCGCAGTCAGTCTGCCGTCGAACACACTGTTCATAATGCCATCGCGATATGCGATCACTGGCCGCTCTGACTACCAAATGGAGCTCCGCGCCGCGCCCATGCGCAGGCTGCGAGGTCAAGCGAGCCTCTTGCGCGCTCGGTAAAGTGGACCACGAGAGGATTCCAGCTATCAGCACGCTCGAACAATCGCAGCAAAGGTGGTGTCGCATGGATATCAACATGCCCAGCCGTCCTATCGCCCTTGTGGCGCACGCGGCACTTCGCCTACCCCCATCGTTCTCTGCTGCCAGTATCCCGTCGCCGCCGCCGAGACAACCACTCGGACACAATGGTAGCGACCAGCAGCGACCAGCGAGGGACATTCTGGGGAGAGCCAGGCAGGCTGCCCTCCCCCCACGCGCCCAGACCCCCGCAGCGCGCCTGCTTTTGGCCGGAGGGCCGCTCACGTCCCTGTGTGGCTGGCAAGTTGGCTATCTAGGAGGGGTTTCAGTCCGCCTACACATTACAAAGCGACAGGCGTGGTGTTTGGTCTGTTTCCTTCTGGCTTTTTCTGGCTTGCTGTCCCTCTGTCTTGGTGGAGCAACTGCTCCCCTCTTGACGGGACGGCCCACCGGCGACTCTACCGGCGTTCGCGCCACTCTTATCTCTCTCTGCTTGTCCCTCCTTGCATCCAAAGCCATACAGGCGTGCGGCCGCCGCGTATCGGAGACCTGGCAGCTGCTTTCGTCTCCTCGCGAACGGCGAAAGAACGCTGCAGCTCCGCGTTGTATGCGCACGCTTCTGGCGCTTGCTTCGGGGCACCAATCCCCCCGACGTCAGCCCCAGTACAGCACCTCCCAGGCGCGCCATCCCAAGCCGACCCGAGTGCAGTGAAGTGCATATACCCAGGAAAAGAACACGGTCAGACATGAAAGCTGAAAGCTGAAAGCGCACGGCGCGCACAGCGCGCACAACACTGGCCCGGGCGCCGATCGCTGGGTACCCCACGCACACCCTCCCTCGCTCGCACTCTCTCCCTGCACGCGTCGCACCACTGCAGTGGACGACACTCTGGCCGTGCGCGTGCGCGGTGTCCACCGACGTTGGCGGCGCCCAGCACTGGCGCGCCCGCGTCGCGTGCGCTGCGTTCCAGTGATCGCGGTCGTCCTGGCCTAACGAGAGGACGGTGCTGGGGTTCTCCACTCGGAGACCCCACTCGCCTGGAAGGCGATGGGTTAGCTGCTGGTTGATGAGTACCCGGAGGCTGTACCACATGGCAGAGTGCGTGAGTGAGTGAGCGAGTGAGCGCGTGGTGAGGGTACGCCGCCAACGCCGATTGCCCGCCACGACCATCGATTCCGTCGCTGTTCTATGGCTCCCGCAGCGAGCAGTGAGCAGTGAGCAGCAAGACAACAGCAGCGGCAACGGCAGGCAGCCCCACTCTACGTACCCACTCGCATGGCTCGAGCTGGAATGCGCCTGGACCACCGATCGATCCCTCCACTTGCACCAAAAATGCCTCACCTTTGCCGTCGTTGGCGTCGCCACCGATGACGATGACGCTATGATCACACCATCCATTCGCATCCTGCCACTGGCTGCAAGCACCGTGCAGGTCCTCCCTCACCCGTCTCTCTCTCTGTCCGGGCACTCGTCACATACGCTTTTGACTATTAAACACAACGGCTACTCCAAAGGGAATCCCCCCCCCCCGACTTGCTACTATATACACAGCCGCAGACAGCCACGGGCGCGCTGGCATCCTGGGCTTGCTAGTTCCACCGCCCTCCCTCCGCCAATCTACAGCATGTCGGGACTGCTCACTGCAGCTCCAGTTTCGTTGCGGCTTACAGGCGGGGAGACTGGCATCGGCCTGCAGGTGTGAGTGTCCACGTTCTCCAAAGGGTCCGTAGCTGCGCAGGCTTACGATTAACACTTGCACTGGCCGGGAGCACACTGGCAGGCAGCGCCGCACTGGCAGGTCGCAGAGCAGCCAGCGGGGGCCGAGGTGGGGGGCTTGGGGCAGGTGGTGCACTGGCACTGGCCGGGGGCGCACGCCTCGTCGGGGCCGCAAGTGCAGACGCCGGGGCACGCGCAGGTCGTCTTGATGTTGTGCTTGGGGCACGAGGCGCACACACACGCGCCAGCGGGACACGAGCAGCCGCCGGCACATCTGGGGGTCAGCGTTGATCGCGCCCAGACACACGGAGCGATGGTGGCGGACTAGACAAAGTGTCCGTTACCCTTCGCTACCCCGGTGTTTATTGTACTCACGCAGTCTTCTGACCGCAGGTGCACTTGCCAGCCGGGCAAGCGCAGGCGCCACCCGACTTGCACGAGCACGCGGCAGTGCCGCACTTGCACTGGCCCGAGGGGCAGGTACACGCGCCACCGCTCTTGCACGAGCACGACGACGAACCACACTTGCAGGTGCCGGGAGGGCAAGCGCACTTGCCACCAGCCTTGCACGAGCAAGCCGACGACGAGCCGCACTTGCAAGCACCGGCGGGGCACGCGCAGGCGCCGCCGGCCTTGCACGAGCAGGCGGCGGCCTCCTTGCACTTGCACTCACCGGCGCAGGCGCAGGCACCGCCAGTCTGGCACGAGCAGGCGGCGGAGCCGCACTTGCAGGCGCCGGGGGCGCAGGCGCACTTGCCGCCGGCCTTGCACGAGCAAGCCGACGACGAGCCGCACTTGCACGCACCAGCGGGGCACGCACAGGCGCCACCCGACTTGCACGAGCACGCGGCAGTGCCGCACTTGCACTGGCCCGAGGGGCAGGCACACGCGCCGCCGCTCTTGCACGAGCAGGCGGACTTGGCGGCGCACTTGCACTCGCCCTCACACTTGCAGCTGCCGCCCGACTTGCACGAGCAGGTGGACGACGAGCCGCACTTGCAGCCGGCACCGCACTTGCAGGCGCCGCCCGACTTGCAGGTGCAGGCGGCGGACGAGGAGGCGAGAGTGGCGGCGGCGGGGACGGTGGCGGACGAGGAGCACTTGCAGCCAGAGCCGCAGACGCACTCCTGGCCGTTCTTGCAGTCGCAGGCGGCGCCGGTCGACGCTCCGGGGTTGCAGCAGCTTTGGATCAGTCCCATTCTGGGGGGTTTGAGTCTGGTGGTGGGAAGAGGGAGTGAATGGAGAATAGAGGACCAGGAATGCGTGGCGTTGAATGATAAGAGGGCGTGTGGATGGTGCAGTCGTTCTGTGACCAGTCGTTCTGTTCAGATCGGTCCAGAAGGCATGCTGGATCCTGCTCTTGCTCTATTCGTCTGGTGACGGCCGCTGTGACCATGTGGGCCACTCGGCAGGCTGTTGCCAGCTCGGTGACCAAGTTGGAGACCGGGCGGCCGGGAGCTGGGAATCCGAATAGGAATCTGGAGGCAAGATCCCGAATGCGGAAACCGCAGATGGCGGGTGACCGGGGGTTGTTACGGCTGACGCGAGGAGGCCAGGAGGCCAGGAGGGGAGGGCCAGGAGGGTTTGCGACGAGGGCAACAACCGCGGACGGCACGAGGTTAAACCGGGATGGCCATGACGGCAGCGCTGATGGAGGAGGGGAGAGGAGGAGGAGGCTAATAACCCGGCGAGGCTACTCACGACGACATTGTTGTGGGGATAGAGTTTGTTGGCTAGTGTTGGTGTTGAGGATGTCTTGCGATGGCGAGGAGGAGCAGGAGGTGGTGGTGGCGGATGATGATAAAGTGGTGGTGATGGAGAGAGCAGAGATAGTGATGGAGATGGACGAGGGGGGGGGGCATGAGGCATTTATATTAGTGGGAATTTGGTGACGTCCTTGGCGCGCGCGCAGGGACGTGGAGGCCAAACAAGATTTTGTGGAGTGGCGCTCGTCGGGCTCGATTACTCTCCGAGGCCTCTACGCACAATGCACTCATTTATCATTCTCTCTCCTTCCATGCACGACGCTCTGTGCGCCCTTTGTGCTGCAGCTGACTCAGGACGCCGACAGAGACGGCAGCGGCGACGGCGGTGACGACGACGACGACGAGATGAAGCCGATGACGCTGACGCCGCAAAACTCTCTCGCCGAGCTAGCTCCCTGGCCCGCGGCCGTGCCTGGATTCCGCGAAAACCACTCACTGGCTGTCTGCCTGCCTGCCTGCCACGGAACTGACGGCAACCCGCTGCTCGCGACAGAGCAACCATCTAGATCGAGAGGAGGGTATACATGTCACACGCCGAAGAGTACGCAGCCGACACATGGGCCGTGGAAGAATACCGCAGAACACTGGCCTGGCCGCACGAGCGCGTTGCCGTCGCGGGGGCTGCCAGGAGACGGCGAGCCAACAACAGCCAACTGATTGGTGGCAGCGGCGGCAGCAGCTCACGCGAGCGCGCGCTGCCATCCTATCGCGGCGCACGTCTGGTAATGAGCCCTCCACCCACCCTCCATCCATCTCAGCCGTCTCGTCTCAGGCGCGGTGAAGGAATATGAACACTTCGCGGCGTCCCCGTGTCCACCGCCACTCGAACGCTGATCACCGCCAGGCGAACGCTGATCGCCGCCGGGGCCAGTCCCAGTCAGAACTGCCACAGTCAAATGGTGACAGGCAGGCTTGTCGTTCCGCCGCCGCGTGCGCGTTGCCCCCAGCTCACCCATGTCCCATGTCCCCCCGTTCCCCCACCTCTCCCGGCCCGCTCCGCGGCCCAGATCCAGCTCCCTCCAGTTCCAGTTCCAGTTCAGTTCCCAGCCCATGCCAGCATTCGCGCAGATCCCGCGCGTCCACCCCCCCACATCCACACGTCCACTGATCCCACCGCGCGTGGCGTCGCGTCCGCGTCGCGCGTGTTTTACGTTTTACTGCCGAGCACGCGCGTCCATCATCTAGCACCCCCGACACGACCCCCCGTGTCCAAGCCCTCGCGACCACCACGCTCACCGCCATCGACACCGAGCTCGCTGCCCTCGCCCTCGCCCTCGCCCTCGCCTCGCCTTGCACTCGCCCTCGCCTCGCCTCGCCCTCGCAACTCCACTCTGCTGCGATTATTCAACAAATACATGGCTATCGGCTTCAATACAGGGTATAGCATGCTGGGGAATGGCCCGGGAAGGGTGGGTGTAGGTGTTGGGTGCTGGTTGCTGGTTGCTGTTGTTGCGATTGTTGCAGTTGTACAAATGCCATGGTGCTTGCCGAGATTCTGTATCGCCTCTTCTCTTCTCTTCTCTTCTCTTCTCTTCTCTTCTCTTGCTTGTCTCCCTCTGGCGGAGCTCTATTCCGCGCCGTCCCGTAGTTGTTATCGTATACTGTCCAAAAAAAAAATACAACCCGTCCGTGTGTCATCGTCCGCCGTTATCGCCTCGCCGCCCGCGGCGCGGCGGTTGCGTTCGTGCGCGTTGTGTGCGCGATGCGTCGTGTGCGTCGTTTATCCCGAGCCCGTCGGAAGCGTGTCGTGGTCTGCTCGTGCTCATACTCTAGAGGGCCAGGTTGGCAAGCTTGCGGAACATGCTGCCGCCGCGGCCCTCAGTGTTCTGCTGGGACGCTCCCGGCTCGACGACCTTGCTGCGCTCGTACAGCCCGTCCTCGTTTGCAATCACCGGCGTCGCCTCGATCAGGCGGCGGAACGACACGGTCGCGTGGCCGGGCACCATGGTGCCGCGTGCGCGAAAGTCGGGGATCACAGAGAGAATCTCGCCAAAGCGGGCAAACTTGCCCCACTGGATCATGCCGTCGTCGCGGCAGTCCTCGGGCCGGCCGGCCTGCAGCCGGCTCACGAGCGAGAGAATGGTCGACAGCAGCGGGATCGCCGTGTGGCCGTACGTGCTGTCGGCCTGGAGCGCACGGCGGTAGTGTTGGTAGCCGCCGCGCGGGTCCATGAGCTTCATGTGGCTCTGAAAGTCACGCGCGAGGGCGGGCTCGAGCTTGACCAGGGCGTGGGTCTGGCTGAGGCGGTGGACCGACGTCTCGCGCAGGCCGGCAATCACCGCACACAGCGAGTCGTAATTGTTCAGGCGGCGGAGCTGGTGGGCGACCTTTACAAACGCCTCGTACATTCTGGCTCGTGTCTTGGCCTTTGGGTGGGCGAGAATCATGGTCGAGACAAAGCGCGAGACGTGGTTGAAAAAGTCGATAGACCGGCTCACGGGCTCGTCACGCTCCTTGCCGAGGTCGTGGCAGAGAATGTCACGGGGGCGGATCTGCGCAAAGAGCTCCCACTGCATCCGTGTGAGCTCGAGCGCAAACACGTGCGCGTCCATGACTAGGACGGCCTGGATGGCCGCCGACCAGCGCTGGTGGCCAATGTCGTCGCCAGAGTAGACTGAGCGGGAAATGTCAGAGCTCGAGTCGGTCGTGCGATCGGAAGAGACCGGTCGCCGGGGATATCCGTCAGCGTCTCCGCCGAGGCTTGTTGTTGACATTGTGCGAGTGGAGCGGGGGGCATGCTTGCCGTCGCTCGAGGCGTCGTCTTCGCTGTCGAGCTCCTCCTCGTGGTCGAGGACGACCTCGTTGGCCTCTGGGGTGGGGGAGCCCGAAGAGTGGTCGGTGGGTGTTGCTGGGCGGCACGACCACGAGAGGTCGAGATCCACAGTGTGGTCCAGACCCTGCTCAATCACAACAAGGTCGCTGGTAATGTGACCCAGGAAAGGGTACTTTGCCATGCAGTGGACTGTTCTGCGGAACAGCGCCTGGGTCTCGGGGTCCACGAGGTCGCCAGGAGAGGCTGATGTCCATGTCTGGAGGGCGCCGGCAAGCCTTGTGGCGTCAGCTGTGGCTACAAACGCATGGACTCACTTCATCAATGCCCACAAACGAATGTCACGCGACACTGCGTACTGCTCAACCTCGAGGAAGCGGTCGAGAAACTCGGTCATGAGCTCCTTGGGCTGGCAGAAGCGGCGGTAGGTCATGAAGAACGCCTGGACGAATTGGTCGTCTGCGGTCAGGATCTGGTGGGTGGAGGTGGGCACGTACTCTCTGTTGACACGATGGCGGTAAACAAACGGTTCATGAGCTCGGAGAGTGATGTCCACTGCTGGGCATCGACACTGGGGGTCAGCTGGAAGCAGTGACAGAGTACGTACGGCTGGTCTCCGGGCGTGCTTGGTGTGCGGGGGAATTGGGGCATTGTCTTCTCGCCCTCCAAGGTGGGCGTGCTGTCGAGTGACTCTGGTGTTGAGGGGGCGGCGACGGTCATGTTCTTGGCGATCCAGCCGGCGGAGGATATGGATGGGGGGTCGGAGATGTCGTCTCGGTGGCCCCAGGAGGAGGATGTAGTTGTTGGAGGAGTGGTTACAGGAGTAGTTGCAGCAGTGGGTGCGTCGCTATCGTCTTTCTGGTGTTTGGGAGAAGATGAGATAGGGCCAAGCGACGAGCTCGACTGGCTAATATGACGTTGCTCGCGTCCTGACGGGGTGAGCGGCTGAAATGTACGGAATGTACTCACGTTGCCTTTCTTCCAGGCGGTACAATAGCCAGCGCAGTCCTGTTCGCATCTTGTGCTTGCCTTGTGGCGTTGTTGTGGTCACCTCGATTAATCCGACATTGTACGGTTGGCCAATGGAATCGCCAACCTGGGCGTCGACCTCTAGGCGTTTATCGGGGTCCGACTTGCAAGCAAAGAGGACCATGGGCAGGGCAGGACAGAGCGCGTCTGGAGAGAGAGACAGAGTGAGCGATGCCGCCCGAAAGAAGAAAGAAAGAAAAAACTCACGCAGGGCTTCGCTCAGGCCGCGCAGGGTGTCCCTGCGCTCGGCATCGTAGCACAGAATGGCGCCTGAAACTGGCGACATGGTCGAGGGCCACACCTGGGCGACGCCAGACAGATCCAGGGCCCGGAGGTTGACCTCTACAAACTCGACCTTGCAGTCATGCGGAAGCTTGCCACCGGCCTTGATCTGTGCAAACGAAGACGAAACTAAGAGGTTAGGCACTGAAAGAGTGGAGAGTTACGCACTGGGATGGCCATCGGGGGTGTGTATTGTGACGGGCTGCGACCCGCCCCAGGTCTTGATCGCGCGGCGGATGACCGTCGACTTGCCGACTCCGTCGTGGCCAACAACGGCAATGACGTAGTCTGCGCTGCTCGGCGGCGGCTGCGGTGAGCGCGGCTGGGAGGAAAAACGTACCCTGCCGTCGGTATCTGTCGCGGTAGAGTCACCGGCTTGCGGCTGAGGGGTTGTGGGCGCGGAGCTTGCCTCTGTGTCGTTGGAGATGACGCCGATCTGGTTTGAGAGGCTTGAGCGGCGGTGGCCCGCGGTCTGTGGTCTGAGATGTGTCGTGTCGCCCTTGTCAGAGTCGACCTCGTACATTGTCCAGCGCGCGCGACGCGATGCCGCGTTGGCTCCCGAGGCGCGAATGCGGGGGAATGTTGCGAGATGATGGGCCTGGACGCGGCCGGTCGTGGATGGCGGCTGGGCTTGGCTCATGTCCGAGGACGAGTATGGTGGCGACTGCATGAGAGAAGAGGAGTGCGTGCGTGCACAGACAAGAGGGGGGGGGGGGGGAACAATAGGTGAGGAGCGTTGCTGGCGCGAGTGTTTTCTTTGTGCGCAGAGTGGTATGTGCGAGTATGCGGATTGTGACGGCGACGGGGACAATAGAGGTGGGGAGAAGAAAAAAAGGAATGGGCGAGGGGGATTCCTGTAATCACAGAGAGAGAGAGAGAGAGAGTCTGTTCGCCGTGTCGGTCCGAGTGGGTCGCGGCGGATGGGAAGCGCGCAATGGCGTCCAGGAGCAACAAGGCGCGGTGGGGGGCGTAGGGAGGGCTGTCCGTGTGGTCAAGGCCGTGCTGCCGCTGGCGAGAACAATAACTGGTGGTTCGCGCACAGGGCAGGCGTGCTTTGGGCTGGGGGTCGTAAGGAAGAGGCTGGCGCCGTAGCGCTCGGACCTCTTGGCGTCGAGCGGCTTCGCAAGGATGGCTTGCTTTTTTGGGTGTCCGTGGGACGAAGAGGACAAGGGCAAGTGATATATTAGTGTGGGGTGCGTGTGGATGTCTTGTTGCTCAATGGAGTGGGCGCATCGAGGTGGGCGGTTGTGTTGTTGTGGTGGTGAGAGGTTGGGTGGGTGGGTGGCGCACTGCGGCGTTGTAGGTGGTGTAGGTGGTGTTGGTGGTGGTGGGAGTGAGGGCAGGGGGGTGGGGGGTGGATGGCGTTGCCGTGGGGGATGATGGTGTGCGCGGTCGTTGTGATGGCGACAGAGACAGAGGAGGGATGGCTGTGGAGTATCTTTTGTGTCTCTCTGTCTGTGTCTGTGTCGTGATGCGGAGATCCCTGGGGTGTCCCTGTGGAGAGAGCGCGGGGCAGACAGCCGAGAAGCGAGAAGGCTGGTGTGGATGGATGAGTAGAGGGCAGCAATGACCGCAGTGGGCTGGTGGTGACGACTGCGGACTGGTGTGGATGATGATGGTGCTGATGTGGATGGTGATGGTGATGGTGAGGATGGACGGTGTGATGGCGACGACGACAAGACACTGCCCAACGGGTCTGTCACTCTCTCTCACTCTAGACTAAAAATGCTCCCGCTGGCAGACGCCACCCACCACCCACTTACCCACTGGCTCTGCCCCTTCTACCATCCATCCGTCTCCATCTCCGTCCTCTCCATTGCATGCATGCATGCATGCATGCATGTGCATATCTCTTCTCTTCTTCTTCTTCTTCTTCTTCTTCTTCTTCTTCTGTTTCTCTCTTTTCTGTTCTGCAGATGGGGGCTCTCCTGCTACAGTGGTGGTGGTGGTGGTGGTGGTGGGTGGAGTAACGCGTGCACTGCCCAGGTCTTGTCACGTGTGCGCCCATTCCGCACTTTGTGGCAGGGTGGCAACAAACTAACCCTTCCACTGGCTTTGGTACGCTCACGCTCACCCCCAGACCAAGCAGAGACAGCAACAGCACGACAGCCAGCCCCGAGAAGCGAATAATGGAAAGAAACAGGAAATAGATCCCCCGCGTTCGAGGCGCGAGGGAGCCAGCCAGCACACTGCCGTGCGGTACCGACATGCGGCCGACAACGGTGCAACCGCGCTCCTCTCCTTACTTGCATGCTTGCTGGCAATGGCTGCTCGCGGGCGGTCCCGTATCTCCCGTGGTGGCCGCGAGGCGCGAGGCGCGCGCGAGGCCACACCCCGAGGCGCTGGTGCCACGCTAGCGCGCTTCGTGCTTTGCGTGCTCGCGTGCTCGCGTGCTTTGCGTGCTTCCACGCTTGGCCGCCACCACGCGGCGAGCACGACGCCGCGCGCCGCGAGTGCGCAACCCGCCCGTCCAACCCAGCCTCGCGTGCTCGAAGCAGAACCCTCTAGCCTCTGGCTCTGGCTCTGCCTCTGCCGCTGGCCCTGCCTCGGGCCTCTCAACCCTCAAACCCGCTCGCCGCCTCAAACCCGCTCGCCTCCCCGCTCGCTGGTTCAGACATTCGTTATGCATATGTCACACACATGTAAGCTGTATCGCTGTCGGCTCGTTGTGGGTACTGGCAGCACGCCCTGCGGCGCGGTGCCGTGCCGTGCGGTGGGGGGCTAGTTGATGAACATGTACAAGTGGAGCCAGCGGCCACGGTCACAGGTTGTCGGTCGGTCGGTCGGTCGGTAGAGGTCACAGTCACAGTCGCGGTCGGGTCGCGGTCATAGGCGGTCGGTGGTCTAGGATGGCAGGCGGGGTGGCAGGCAGCGCGGGGGTGGTGGTGGGGGCGGAG
>PQXP01000084.1:8815-76016 GCA_002973495.1 Apiotrichum akiyoshidainum | reverse complement strand
GCTAGAGGAAGATGCAGCCCGTCCACCTCCGCCTCTGCCGGCACAGAGCCGAACCGCACCACCCGCTTCGTCCTCCCGGCTCTGCCCTCCAAAGAACTCCAGTCGCTGCGGCAGCGTATGGCGTTTGAAAACTTCGTCGGTATGCTCCTCACCGCGGCCGTTGGCACGCTCTGCGCGGTACAGTTCAACAGCATTCACGACCCCGACACCCATAGGGGTGACCTGTATTATGCCTTTGTACCGACGGCCCAAACGCAAAAGTCATTTGACTTGCTGCTCAGTTGGTCCTGGATCGCCTTCGGGGGGTGGGCGATACTTCTCGGCGAGACGGTCCGCAACGCCAACAGCCCTGTGACGAGTCTCAACGCGTTTACGGGCATCCACATCTTGCTCAGCTTCATCGGCTTCACTGCCGCCGGACTCAACCTCTCGTTCACCTCCCGCGACCTCAAGGCCATCGGCGGCTGCAAGGGGCTCGTCGGCGCCAATAGCGACGACCGCTTCATGGCCATCCGCATGTGCGAGCTCGCGATCCCGACCCCCATCATCGCCATCATCGCGTTCGTGTACCCTATCTTCGTCTTTGTCGGCCGCCACACCTCGTTCGGCAAATTCTGGGGACCAAAGGCCCTCGGTTCCGCCACTCTCCAGCAGCTTGCCGACAGCGCCAAGGACGGCCCCCGTGTCCATAGGTTCGACCCCGAGGCGGTGCCGCTCACGGTCACCGAGGCCAAGAAGCGTTCTGGCAGCGACTCGTCGTCGGTGACCAACGGCGGCCGCATTTAATCTGTCGGAACGGATGTCCGTGTGGCGAGCTGTGCAGAAAGCTGAGCAGGATAGGACACTCGCTCGGCCGCTTGTTCCTCCCTGATTGCGGCAAATTGTGACATGCCACGACGGTCATCAATGGTGTGCGCTCAGCTGCCACCAGACAACACATCCCCTCCTCCTGTCCTCGATACTACTTGTAGCGCTATAAAATCAGATATGAATCCCCCTTGATAACTGTTGCCACACCGCCACAAACACTGGCGATCGCGATCTGGCGACACATCCAACGCCGCCTGCGCCCGGTGATCGCCGTGTGAAGGACCAGCACCCCGCGCTCCGTTCCTCGTTGCTTCCTCACATCACGTCTTCTCACCTCTTCCCATCGTTGTCGTTTCCTCGCTTCAACCACTTATCATTTCCGCCTCGCCCGCCCCATCGCCTACCGGTCAAGCACGGCAACGCCAAAAGAAAAAGCAAAGCAAAAGCACAAGAAACAGAAAAAGAGGAGGCGCTGAGGCGCTCATTCTCCGCCAGGGAGTCGAACCCTGCTCTAGCGTGATCACCAGGATGAGAGACGCTTATACTAACCGATATACTAGCGAAGAACTGATACCTATATATGCATCGCCGTCCCCTCGTCGCGCCGCGCGACGCCGCCCAGAGGAAGGCCCGGTGGGACGGCGAAAGGGACGCGTGGAAGGGGCTGGAAGACAGGCTGGCAACTGGAACCCGGCTTGGAAGCGACGCCCTGGTCCGCGGGCTGCAGGCGCAGGTGCCGCCCGAGACGATGCTGCGCACGAGCCATGCAGCTGTGGGCGCCCATGCACCATGCACCATACGCACATGTACGGCTGCCGACGGAGGGGACTGCAGAAGCGAGGTGAACCCACCACTTCGAGCGCCCGTCGCCGCCGCCCAGCTGCAGCTCCAGCAGCCAGACATCGGCGTGCTCCGCCCGGCAGCAGTGCACCACGGCCCGCATGCGCTGCACTGCAGACACGCGGCCGGCAGCGACAAGCCCGCATCCGGCATATCCGGCCCGCCGGGTGATTGCCAGACCGACTGCATGGCTGTCTGCTGGCTGAATGAATGCAGATTGATTCGAAATCGAAATGCGCGGCCCAGCCGGCATCTCCGCGTAGCGATGGGAGGGAGCGAAACGGAAACACTACCACCGGCCACCAGGACGTGTGGGAGACCCGTGATCAGCATGCAGCATGAGCAGGATGGGACATGTGGTATGGTGGGTCTGCTGGCTGGAAGGACGCGGACATAGCCGAGAGGCTTCGCGGGCCCACACACGCTCGCCTTTTGTTTCCAGAGCTCGCGTATCGCCGCCCACCGCGGATACCGAGGGGGCGTTTAGGCGTTCCCAATATCCACATCCAGCAGCCTTCAGCAGGCGGTGGCCGGAATGTGCCATTGCCGAGTATGCTGCGTTTGGCGGGATTGGCGGATCCCGAGGCCGACTTTCGAGATGCAACTCGGTCAACATGAGTGGTGGACGGAGGCGGGGAGGTGCATGCCGCGGTTGCAGCAGCATGCAGGTCGCGGCCGATAGCGAGCGCTGCGTACAGCGTCGCGAGCACAAGCACCTGGGTGGCTGTGAGGAATGCAAATTCATGCTATGGCAAGAACTGAAAAATGACCGGTATACTGTCAAGCGACTACGACTACGAACAAGATCATCACTACAATTGCAACTGCGTCTCCGTCTCTCTGCTGCTGCTGCTGGATTACAGACACGGACCGCGCGCTGCGTGCGCTGCTCCCCGACGCTCACCTCCGCAGCCCCGTCCCGAACGCTCTAGGTGGGCTGGCTCAATGTCTTTCCCGACTCGAGACTCCTCTCCGCTCGCTCCGCGGTGCAAGCATCTGGCTGCTCTCGCCTGCGGCGCTTACGCCTCGGGAACAGCCTTGCCGTTCGGTCCGGAGACGTACGCCTGGAGGTCGTGGATCGAGATGCACTTGAGGCCCCAGTTGCGCGCAAAGCGCCAGCAGTCGTCTCGGCGGGCCATGTCGCCCTTGACCGACGTCGGGTGGACGAGCTCACAGAGGAGACCGACGGCGGGCTCGCCAGCGAGGTAGCAGAGGTCTGGAGCGTCAGTGACTCGTTGGAGATGGCCGAGCCGCGTACAGCTCGGGAACACTCGACCCTGTTCTGATTTACTCACCAACAGCAGCCTCAGTGTGGCCGATGCGCTTACGGGTACCGCCGACGGTATACCTGAGGGGAACGACGTGACCGGGGCGGGTGAACTGCTCGGGGCCGGCACCGCCAGCAACGAGACGAGCACACAGGGAGCGGTCATGGGCGCTGATGCCCGTGCTGACGGGGTGCTTGCTGCTGTTGGCGTCGAGGGTGAGGTGGTACGCGGTGCCCTTGACGTCCTCGTTGTTGCCGTCAACGGCGAGAAGGGGAGGAAGACGGAGCTCCTCGAGACGCTTAGGGGGCATGGGCATGCAGATGTAGCCGCTGCACGGTTAGTAAGCGGTCAGTCGGGGGACAAGTCGGGCAAGTCGGACGAGCAGCGGGACGGGGCGCTCGACAACTTGAGAGCACTCACCTCGACCACCTGACAAACCACGCCATTCCCTCCTCGGTAATCTTGCTAGCGGCGCAGATAATGTCGCCCTCGTTCTCGCGGTCCTCGTCATCCATGACGATGACAAACTCGCCGTTCCGCACGGCCTCGACGGCCTCCTCAACGGGGTCGAACTTGAAGGGCTCGGGGACGGCGGTAGGGGGGTTGGCAACGGCTGTGGGGAGGGACATTGTTGAAGATGCTAGTGTGGTGGGTGATGGAGTAAGGATGAGGATGAGGACGAGGTTGAGATTGAGATGGGAGTGTCCGGACGAGGACCAGAGGAAAGGGAGGTGGGGTTGGATGTGGAGAAGGGCAACGAGAGCCGACGCGATTGGATGTCGAGTTTAAGGTATGCGTGTGCGGCGCCGCGGCGGAGAAACGGTTCTCGAGTCGGTGGGCTGTGACGTGCTGGCTTGGGATGTGAACGCTGCGACGGCGGTGGTGCTTGTGATGGTGAGCAGCTGAGCGGAAAGCAGAGGGCAATGGTGAGTAGATGGACTGATGCACAAGGATGGATGGAAGGTTATTGCATCAACCCCGAGTCCGGCCACTTTTTTTTTCTTTTTTTTCTTTTGGACGAAACCGACACAAGGACAGTGCCAAAGTGGGTGGTGCAGGTGGGACATCTTTGGCCCGCAGTATCTGCAGAGGTGGCTGCTCCGGCTAACATGACAAAGCTTACCCAGCAATGCCAGGGCAGACACCGGTAACTCGAAATCTCAACCTCTTGCATGGAAACCACGTGCTGTCGAGCCTATCTCCCACGTGACTAGCTTCTATAGGCGTGCCGGTACCCAGAGTGCCTATGACCATTTGTTTGTAGGCCTGCGTGGGCCATTACCCCTATCTGCTCCCTGCCGATCCCTTTGCCTTCCATGCCATGTTGTCACCCGCGTAGGCTGGCACTTGCTCGCTGGCAGCCACACGTCGGTCGGCGCGTCTGCAATTCAGCTACTCTCCACTTTCATCCACTCCTCTTCCCCATCCCCTCCCCACACCCTTTCTCCCCCCTCTCCCAACACCACTCCGGGATGCGCTCCCTCCCAGCCATCGCAGCCGCAGCGATTGCGCTACTCGGCACACCCGCCGCGGCCTTTTACCTCCCCGGCAGCGCACCCCACGACTACGCAGTAGGAGACAAGGTCGATGTCTTTGTCAACAGCTTGACTCCGACCCTCAACACCACCCTCAAGTCGCTCGTCTCCTACGACTACTACGATGACCGCTTCAACTTTTGCAAGCCCGACGGAGGCCCCAAGAAGCAGCCAGAGTCCCTTGGATCTATCCTCTTTGGTGACCGCATCCTGTCCTCCAAGTTTAACATTAAAATGCTCAAAAACGACTCGTGTGTTATTCTCTGCCGCCAGCAGGTAGACAAGACCCAGGCAAAGTTTATCAATGACCGTATCCGCGAGAACTATGGCCTCAACCTTCTCATCGACGGCCTGCCCAGCTCGGAGATGAAGAAGGACACTCACACCAACGAGGTCTTCCTCGACGCTTCCGGTTTCTCTCTCGGCCAGCAGGCCGACCCCCAGTCCAAGCCCACGTACAACAACCATTACGACATTTGGATTCAGTATCACAAGCGCTCCGACGACGCCTACCGTGTCGTCGGTGTCATGGTCTACCCTCGCTCCGTCGACTCTGTCCGCGAGGGAGAGCACACGCCAAACTGCTTCGTCAAGTACAAGCCCCTCGTCCTCAACGAAGACGGCACCACTGACGTCTGGTACACCTACACCGTTTCGTTTATCGAGAGCACCACACCGTGGGGACTCCGCTGGGACAACTACCTCCATGTGTTTGACCCCAAGATCCACTGGTTCTCGCTCATCAACTCTATCGTGGTCGTCGGCTTCCTCTGCCTTCTCGTCTCGATGGTCCTCTACCGCTCGGTCACAAAGGACATTTCGCGCTACAACCAGATTGACCTTGCCGAGGATGTGCAGGAGGACTATGGCTGGAAGCTCGTCCACGGCGAGGTCTTCCGCTCCCCCGAGCGCCCCATGCTGCTTTCCGTGGCGATTGGCAACGGCATGCACCTGGTGTGCATGTGTGCCGTGACACTTGTGTTTGCCCTCTTTGGTCTTCTTTCGCCCTCCAACCGTGGCTCGCTCGCCACCGTGCTCCTCATCTGCTGGACCCTCTTTGGCTGCGTCTCCGGCTACGTCTCGTCCCGCACCTTCATGTCTCTGGGCGGCGAGGACTGGAAGTCCAACCTCGTCATCACCGCGGCCCTCTTCCCGGCTGTCATCTTCTCCTTTATCGGCATGCTCAACCTCATTCTTGTGTTTGCAGGTGCCTCGGGAGCTGTTCCGTTTGGTACGATTCTTGCCATCATCCTCCTCTGGTTCCTCCTCGCCGCCCCCCTGTCTATTGGCGGCTATTTCTATGGCATGAAGCACGGCGCTTTCACGTACCCCGTTCGCGTCACCTCCATCCCCCGCCAAATTCCCCCGCAGGCGTGGTACCTCCGCCCCATCCCCGCGACCATCATCGGCGGTATCCTCCCCTTTGGAGCCGCCTTCTTTGAGCTCTACTTTATGCTCACCAGCCTGTTCGGTAACCGTGCCTACTACGCCTTTGGCTTCCTCTTCCTCACCTTTGGCGTGTTCGCGCTCACAACGGCGACCATCAGCGTCCTCATCATCTACTTTGTCCTCTGCGGCGAGGAGTACCGCTGGCACTGGCGCGCGTTCCTCGTCGGCGGCGGCAGCGCGTTCTGGGTCGTCGTGTACGGCATCGGCTACTACTTTAGCAGCCTCTCGTTCGGCAGCCCCACCTCGTTCCTCCTCTACTTTGGCTACCTGTGAGTGTCGCGCGTTGAAAGAAAACTGACGGCAGTCTCCTCTTTGCCCTCCTCGACTTCCTCGTCGGCGGTGCGATCGGCTTTATTGCCGTCTTCTTTGCGGTCCGCACACTGTACAGCTCGATTCGTGTCGATTAGAGTGCATGGGCGTGTGTACAGATTAAACCATGTCGGAAGCAGCAGCAGCACTGGTGAGAGATACGTACAGCGTATCCCACCTCCATAGAATGATCCTTTTCATGATGTATACCATCGTAACGTTACTGGTGTCTGCCTAAACTACTGGTGCTAGTCTACTTCTGCTGCGACGCGCGGAACTCGGCCGCGAGCTTGACCAGGTCGGCGTCGTAGAGCGTCGAGAGTCCCTTGGGCGGGTTGGCCGCGAGCTGCGCAATGGCCCGTCCGACGCTGTCTGTCAGCTCTATGTTGCGGATCCTAGCTGTGTGTGTGTGTGACTCACTCCTCGCCGTCGATACCGAGCGACGTCGTAGGCACGCCGACGGAGCGCAGCGCCTTGATGCCGGACACAAAGATCCACTCGGCGGTGCGCTGGGCGTGGCCCGCGGGCCTGCGGTCCGGTCAGCTGAATAACTTCGAGAAAGCTGCAAGTGACTCACCTTCCGCCGTCGTACAGGAGCGTCGCGGGGCGGATAATGATCGTGTTGTCAAAGTTCATGGCCTTGATCGCATCCTCGAGGTCGCCCTTCATCTTGGGGTATCCGAACCAGCTGTTCGAGTTGGCGCCCATGGAGGACACCAGGATGACCTGCAGTGTGAGCACGGCTGGGGACGGACGTGGGCGTGGTAGGGGTACAGATCCAGAGGATGCCGGCGAATCTGTCCCGCCCCGCTGCCGTCGCGCCTTTGTATTATTGCTAGAGCGACTACGTACCGTCGACGCGCCGTCCTTCCTGGCCTTCTCGGCGAGCTCCTTGTTGAGCTCGTAGTCGATCTTGCGCTGGTTCTCGACGCCGCCGACGTCCGCGCGCGTCGTGCCGAGGCACGAGACGTACACGCCGCCGGCGGTAGCGAGGGCGTCCGGGGAGGACGCAGCGGCGGAAACATCAGCAAGGACGCGGTTGGTGTACGTAGTCGACGGGTTGGCGGGGGCGGTGGACACGGGGGCGTCCTTGCGCGTCAGAGCGGTGACGAGGAACGCGGCGGGCGAGGCGAGCAGGGAGCGCAGGGCGGCGGAGCCGGTCAGGCCGGTGCTGCCGACGATGGTGACGGGGGTGGGGGCGGACATGGCTGAGGTGTGCGTGTGCGTGTGGTGGGTGGAGAGGGGATGGGATGGATGGGTGGGAGATGGGAAATGGGAGAAGGATCAAGTCAGTGGCTGGTGGCTGGAAGAGCGCCCAGTGGCGATCAATGACCGACGGGCAGAGTGGAGGTGGAGGCCAGCGGGGTGGCGACTTTCTGCTTCCGTGTCACAGTCGCCACAACCGCTCAGAATGGTGACAAGGTGGCCAGAACGTGTACAGAATCGACACAGTTGGCCTGTACGTTTGCGTTGATTCTGGAAGATGTCATGAACAGCGCTGCAGCGTCCCAGTAACAGAATGGACACAAATCGGTTGGCATTCTGGACGAGAACTAGCACCAATCCAAACAGGATACGGTATACTGACACCTGGCAACGCCGGCCTTGACTGACTCTTGTGACAACCATGTACTAAACGCGACAGTAGCCGGAGAGGAGGGGCTCACGACCCGTTTGCTGCATTTTGCTGCTGCGTTATCTACATACGATACGACCAGCTCCCGGAAGGGCAGTACACGGTGTGATAACCCGAGGAAAGATGTGCTTCGTGCTGGGGTCCAACGCTGTGCTGCTGACCAGCCATGGCGCCAACTTCATTGCCAGTTATGGGACCAAGAGGAGGCTGCGGCCGCACCAGAAACAGAACATCAGGTTGTGCAACCAGGGCTCGCATGGCCCCCCTGGAGGAGATAGTACCGAGGTAAATAAGCAGGGGTACTCACACGAAGTGCGTTCATGGCAGCGCTTGGGGACATAGAATGGGTCGGGGCAGAACTTGCGAAAGTGCCAGTGGGGCGACATGTTCGATGCTATCAGGCTCTTGCTGTATCGAGACTTGGGGGTACTTGCATGCGGAGAAGCATACTATTTAGGACCTSTSWCTKATACRCATAGCATGCTGCTGATTATTGTGCTCGGCAGCACCGTCAAGTGGATTCATGATGAGAAATGAGGGTCTGTGCAAACTATGTGCCTCCCCGACTGCATCGACGTCCGTCCTCCTGTTTGTCTCCTTGTCTCATACGTACAACTTCTTTTCTGGACTTGCCCCCAGCTTCACTACAACCTGATTCCCCCCATCTCGGCTCCTCTCACACTTGCCCGTCGGCTCTGCTCGTCCAAGCACCCGAGGGGCACTAGCAAAGGTAGCGGAAGTGGATGTTCTGAAAGATATTAGAAGTGGCACTTCTCCTGAGACTGGTTACTCACCTCCAGATCCGTCATGTCCTGCTCTCCCGCAATGCGGAGCTCATACTCCTGCTGCTCCTGGGTAATGTTCCTCTCGGCGACGATGCGGTCGCGACGCCTGTTCTCACGAAGGTAGTAGAGCCACCAGACGACGAACAGCACGCCGTACGCAAGCATGGCGATCGACATGCCGATGAGGCCCTTGATGTACCTGGGTGGGTCGCGGAAGATCTGGGAGCCGACAATGTTGCCGGCCGAGTACGCGATAAGGGACGAGGCGGTGAGCCACGTCTTCTTGGTGCGGCCCGCGACGTTGATGGACATGAGTGGCCAGATGAGAAACATGGCCGTGGCGAACGGGAGGGCGAAGAGGTAGACGGCCCAGCGGGTCCAGCTATTCGTGTCGCTGGGGCACAGACCGACGTACAGCAGCACCGAGGCCGCCATCGCAGTCACGAAGAGCGCCCAGGGGAAGCGCGTCTTGGGGTAGTACTGCACGCAAAGACCAGGGCCAAGCACAAAGCCGATGGCAATCGCCTGGCTCGGGATATAGTACAGGATCGTTTCGAACGGGTTAAAGTTGAACGACCTCATGATGAGCGTGTTGAACGTAATCAGAGCGCCGTTTGGAATCATCACAAGGAAATTGAAGAGGATCGAAAAGTAGTACTGCGGGTCGTGGAAACACTCGCGCACCTGCTGCCACTTCCAGGGCGCCTGCTCACCGCCACCGGCTGGGAGTGTCAGTTCCGTCATTGTCTCTACCATTCAGCCATAAACTTACTGGCATTAGCGACAACACGCGCGTGGGCAATCATCTTCTGCTCCTTGTTTAGCCACCAGACCTCGCCCGGTGTGCCGACGAGGAAAAAGTCTAGAAGACCACAGACGATTGTTAGGCCGCCGAGGAAAAATTGGATCACACGCCAGGCGGCGATTCCGCCATTCTGGGAGACGGCGTGTGCAATGCCGTACACTGCAAGCGACGCGATGATCTTGGAGATCAGTATTGTGCCTGACCGAACCGTCGGTTCATACTCACTCCAAACCTGTAGGGTCAGCATACAGTTGTATCGACTGCCCACTCACGCTTGGTTCATGCTGAAGTAGAGACACTGGCGGAACGTCTGCTCCCTGCGGAGATACCACGACGAGGTGAGGATAGCAAAGCTGTAAAGCATTAGGGTTTGGTTAAGCAAATAAAAGCACGACAACCTACCCGGGAATAACAACTGCCTCAAAGGCGCCGACGAGGACGCGGACGGCAGCGAGCTGAGCGTAGTTGTTGCAAACGCCGAGGCAGGTGACGCTGATTCCCCAGAGAATGACAAACACGCTCAGCGCCTTGCCGATAGGGAACCGCTGCATGAGCCAGGAGAACGGGAACTGGGCGATCGCATACGACATGTCTGCGCGTGAGCCGGGCCCCGCCGGAGCAATGAAAGTGGCACGACATACAGAACAGCGTGGTCAGGTTGGCGTACTCTTGATTGTTCATGCCCGTATCCTCACGGAGGCCCTGTTGGTCAGTACAGGCTCGTTCTGTACCAGAAGGTGCGCAGCTCAATGGATACCCTCGAACCCAAGGGGAATATCCGAGGCCGATGAAGCCAGCTGATGTCTCGGCGGTGCCTCGTCGGCTCTCGGTGCTCCAAACTCACGAAGACAACGCCTTGCGTAAGGCTAGTTTTATCAGCATATTGAATTCCGTAAGCTGCATTGTAAGCACGCAAAACGATGTAGAAAACCTACTAAGCATGAGCATGGGCTGTTGTGTTGAAGAAAGGGAGGTGTGTTGAAGCAAGGGAGGTGTGATTCAACAAGGGCGTGACCGATTTGGAGATTAGATTAGCGAACGGGTGTAATTCGGTCTTATCACGGCTGTGCTTACCAGGATAATCCTGCACGTCAGCGTATGTCCACCATCCACATCCACAGTAGTGCTCACAAGTCAACCTTGCGCCTGACCCTGTTGTACTGCTCTTCTGTATACAGCTCCGCGCCCGCGACGACATCGTCGGCGTCGGCGCCGTAGGGCGACTTGCCATCGACCGGTTTGATAGTGGTCGTGGGCTCCTTGGAGATCGAGTCAATGGACTCCTTGTCGTCCCGCATGTCTGTTGTGGTAGGATGTAACGTAATTGGGTAGAGGATGAAGACCCTTTGCAGCGGCAGTAACCCTGCTCCTCTTTATACGTCGCGTCGCGGGCATGTCGCAATGGGTTCCCATCGCGTGAATCACATAGCCAAAAAATAGCCACCATGCCCATTCCTTGGCTCCACAGGTTAAAACGCGCCAAACTGGATGCCCATGTCTTGTGCCTGGGCTTTTTATCACAGAAACACGCTGCAACTGGGCCGGCGACTACTTTTCATTGCCGATGTGGAGCAGCGCATATACGGTACGGCTGTAGACCGTTCCCCACAACCGCACCCCAGTGCTTGGACAACAGCCCCGCAATGCTCGAGATTGAGAAACATCTTCATCCATTTCCAACCTTAGATCTGGTCACGAGTCTTCTTATCCAGGGAAGCCAGCGCCGTTCCCTCCGGCTGCCCCTGGGCCTGCACCATGCCCATCGCCTCGAGTTGTGCGTCTTCCAGGCTCTGCCCATCGCCAAGACGGGGGTTGTTGAGGCCCCAGGCGAGAACGGCCAGGAGCGACGTGATGCACATGCCGGCGATACAGATGAGGCGCTGCACGTCGCGGTACGCTCCCTCGACCGCATGACGCTCCGGTGTCCCCACGGGATACTTCTTGATCCAGGCGACCGGATTGCCGTACACGTCCTTGGCGAGCGTGGCGGCATTCGGAATACCGGCAGCCTCCAGGCCCGCCAGCAGCTTGCCGGGCATCGTGTTGGTCCAGATCGCGCCGGACATTGCGTTGCCGAGGGCAGCGCCGACCTGGAAGCTGACAGTTAGTTACAGACAAGGATTGAACCCACCAGGCAGTGAAGAGCGCAGTGACGATCGCGACGTGCTCGTGCTTTACGATAGCCTGAAGAGCGGCCTGGGCGGGAAAGTACACGAGACCACCTGTGATCAGTCAGCTAGTGAGGTAGCAACGCAGCTAGGCGTACCAGCGATACCGAGCACGACCTCGGCGCCAATCACGCCCGCGACGTCACTGTCCGAGTGACCTCCGCGGTACCTGAAGAGGAGACCATAGGCAAGCACAAAGATCAGGCCGCCAGCACAGACGAACGGCTTCAGGCGGCGGACGCGGTGGACAACAAAGCCGACGGCAAAGCCAAAGGTTGTCTGGGTGAACGAGTAGATGTTCTGGATACGGGTTGCCGACTCGACCGATCTGGCAGTTAGTATGACTGGATAATTAAACTGCTTACCGGCCAAAGGAGACAAGGAGAGTAAAGTAGAGGTACGAGCCCTGCGAGGTCGATGCCATGGCGCAGAGACATGCAATGGCGAGACAGCACAGGACGTGCCTCTGCTTGAGGAGACGGAAGGGAACGATCGGCGCGCGCGCACCCTTCCACTGCCAGAGGAGGAAAGCGGGGAAGCACACCACGACGCCGATGATGAGCGGCACAATCTGGCGCGGCTGGCGCCACTTGGCCTTGACACCGCCGCCGAATGTGAGGGGAAGGAGAGTGAGCGCGAGCGAGGCGGCAAGGAGCAGGAGGCCCGGGACGTCGACGCTCCAGAAGAGCTCGCGCCAGCCAGCGCTAGAGCGCATAACAGTGCGGACATGAGGGACGCCGGCAAGCAGACCGCGACGCTGGGCCCTCCGCTTGCCCTCCCAGAGAACCAGAAGCAGAGGGATCGTGAGCACCGGAACGGTGATGCTGCCGATGCCAAAGCCCCAGTTCCAAGAAAGATTCTTGAGCACCTTTTGGGCAATCGTTCCGGACACCCAAGCGTTGACCATGAGATGGAGCGAGCTGGGTGTAAGCGACTAGCAGCCCATGGGCTTCAACACCATAGCTGGTGTATACTCACGGGACAAACGAAAAGACCAGCCTCGAGCGAGTCGATGTAGAGTCGGCAATGAGAACAAAGAAGACGACTGTGGTCAGATCCTGGCCTAGGCTCTATCTCACTCTGCTGTCCCGCAAAAGCGAGTGTGTAAAAGACGAATCCGCCGGTGTAGTTCGGGAAGCTATCGGCGGTTGCCTGGAGGACGCAGCCGATGACGTAGAAGAGGGTGAAGAGACACACAACAAAGGGGCGGCCCAGGAAGTCGGCGAGCTTGGCATAGATCGGCTGCGTCGAGGCCGCAATGACGGCGCGAATGACGCCGAGCGAAGACGTCTGAGCGGCGGCATTCCAAGAGCTCACCGCTGCCGCCTGGTACGGCGTGCGTGACATCGAGTCGAGGCTGTGGTCAGTGAGGTGAAAGAAGCCAGGTCATACCCGCGGGCGTCTGTCATCAGCTACCACGAAGCGAATCAAACTCACAGGCCACAAAAAAGAGACTCGCAAACATCACCCAGCGGTCCCAGCGCGTGAATGCCGCTATGGTAGCCTCGATGCACTGGACGCCGTATGGGGTGTGCCTTTCAACATCTGCGGGGGCAGCATCCTTTGTAGCGGAGTCTCTGTCGCGCGTCTCTTTGATGTCAGGATAGAGGTTATCGAGAGTAGTGGACATTGCAACGGTCTTGGGGTGGGTATGACCTGAGTTTGGGAGAGGACTTCTCAGGCGTCGGAGCGTCTCCGCTTATCTAGTCTCTCCGCAGTCGACCCTCGGACTTGGACTCAAGACGCAACCATGTTCGTCACTGGACTGTGTGCTTGTCGGCCGAAGACGGCGGTCTTGAGAAAGTTTGGAATATTCCCCCCCTGGTTGCAAGTCCTGCCAAGACATTGAAACCTGGCGGAGGGTTAGAGGAGCGGTGGAGATGGTGCACTTATCATATCTGATAACGAGTATCCGCAGGCGAGGGTCGAGTATTAACGTGGTTCATGCTTCGCTATCGACAATGTGAGAGCCGGTCAAGTGAGTGCTTGGTGGGTGTGATGGGAAAAAGAAGCAATGCGCGAGATGTTGTACCCAGGTGCTTCTCACACGAGGACGCGTGGTGGGTGGGTGGTCTTGGCAAAGATCCGGGGCCAGCCGAATGTCGGCCGGGCTTCTATTTCGGCCGCTGCCGCTGCGTCGGCATCTCAACTACCATGCATCCGAGCATCCGAGTTTGTCTCCGTCCAGCGCTGTCCTCGCTAGATCGCGAGATCACCAAGCATGGCGCCGCATGGCGTTGATCAGTGACGCGTGAGCCATGCAGACACGTGGTGACCCAGTGCAAGGCAAAAGCGAGTTGCGTTGGTGCCGAGAAGCTTCTCATCACCCGTCTGCCTTCTGTCCTCTGTCCACCCCAGAAGGTACAGCCCGACGGCATCGCTCAGAACCACTCACATGTTGCTTACACAGGGCATACACGTACAGCACTACATACAACAACGGGGGTTGCCCCGGAACTACAAGAGGGCTGCACTCGGGCACAGCACGACGTTGTGACAGTTGATCGTGTGAATTGGAACTTCTAACTATTGTTACTGATCGAGGATGGGGACGTGGATTAGGGCGGGTGCGAGAAGGTGGGAGTCATGTTGTCCCACGACGGGGGCGAGAGGAAGCCAGGAATCTCACGCCGATGGCCACGATGAACGCGAGGGCGAAGCGAGGTGGGAAGCTGCGGAGAATGGTAAACGCAGGTATGGGGAGCCTGGGAACCACGGAACGTGAAAGCTGGGGGACACGCGTGACCGCGAATCAAATCGTCTGCGCCAACACAGAGTGCCGTCAGGACTAGTGGGTGGCATCGGAGAAAACGTGGGGCGGCACGTAGGGCGAAGGGACGAGGTGCGCAGCCTGTCCGGGAACGTACACCATGAGTGGGAGGGCGCAGTACATGCACTCGTACAGGCTGGGACTTGAGGTGTGGATACGCGGGAGGCACTGCGCTGGGAGGTGTCAGTCACTAGGCTCCCGCTGAAACCGACGCTGAGACCAGGTCGTTCAAGCAGTTGCCTGCCATTCATTGCAGTCACACTCACAACCCATATTGTCCGGTCCGGTACACTTGCGCATGTGGTAGTTTGTCGGGGTGTAGATAACCTGCTTGGGCGACTGGGGCTGCGAGGGCGTCGGGGCTGCGTACTGCGGCTGGAAGACTGGGTAGGCCATGTCGACGGGGGTGCTGGGCGCCGACGGGGTGGCGTACTGAGGAGCTGGAGCGTAGGAGAGGTAGTAGTACTGCTGGTAGGCAGCCATTGCGGTACGGTGGGATGGTCTTTTGCAGCGGTGCTGGCAGCGCCGTCTTGGCGGGCGGTGAGTGAGGCAACAACAAAGAGCGACTGGGAGACGACGGCTGCACCCTCTGAGCTGGAGGTCTATATGTCTTCTGAACGCCGATAACTAGTCCCCTCGCTCGCCTCCCACAACGGACATTTGATCCTTGAGTGCGTCGTGCGCCGTGCCCTGTGTCTTCCGAGCGCGGCTGTGGGACGGAATGTATGAGATGCTGAATCATGAATACCACCATCGGGGCGAAAAAGTAGTATCCGAGGGTTTCGCGAGGCACGTCGCCCAGCGCGTAAGACATGCAACACGCAGGCCGAGCTGACCGCGAGAGCTTCTCACACCCACACACAGCCGTGCTCACACTCACCGGCCGCTGCACCAGAAGCCATGTGGACGTGCCTTGTCTCTGGCCCCACATCCGCGTTGTCCTCGCCCGCGTCCCACTTCTTCCAGCTCGATCAGTGTGCCCTCCTGTCCGACACAAACGCCAGACTGCCAACGGTGTGACACTGGCGCTCAGTCCTTGAGCTGGTCTGATTACTATTGTGTTCACGGGCCTATCCGAAGTACATTGCGTGATGGCTGGACCCTGGGCGCCAACCCTCAACCCCCTCCGCCCCGGACCTCGGAGATCAGACACAGCCAGTTGATTGTGTGGCGGGGTGTGCGCGCGTGCAGCGTTAAGAATTCCTCATCTCCACTTGCTGCTGAAACATGTCTCGGGCTCGTCGTCCAGTGCGAGCAGATATGAAAGAGTGTAGAGGTGACGCGCACCATACCGCCCAACAGCGGGTCAGGAGTGACAGTGTACGATAAAACTTGGGGATATCCACACTACCCACAGCCTGGTGCGCTGGTGCGTACGACCACACACTCATCAAGCGTGTGTTCCAATCCTTCTCGGCGTGTCTGTGGGTGTGACCAAAGCAGACACATTCCCAGTCAGCCGCCCTTTGGACCTGTGCGCACAGCACGGTGTTTCCGGCATGGGCAGCACGGTGCATTCCTCAATCGAACGAATCCCCGGCCCTCTGCACTTTGCTTCCCTGTGTGGTCAGAGCAGACCAGCAGCTTCCTTTGTTGCCACCCACCCGCCAGTCCGACCCAGACCTGCAGAGTTGCAAAGTCGGGGCACCCTTGCTCTGCAATTGGATTGTGGTATTCGTTCAATTCCGTGTAGTGGCGCGCACGAGCCCCTCACAAACCACCGCCACACCGCCACTGACGACGCCGACACCGCCGACGCCACCACACGGCGCCACAGCGACCCCATTCTGAGTCTTGCTCAAACATGAGGCCGCGTCGCGTCACCTGACGGGCGGGCCAACAGGAGGCTTTGGCTGTGAATCGGTATGTATCAGAGGTCACGGCCAAAACAATCTTACTCGGTTTCCTGGTTGAGATACAAGGCACCGTCGAACCACGCCCGGGCCGACAGGTACGGAGATGCCTGTGCAGGCGGGTGGGAGGGCGGGGAACCACAGCAAGTGCAGACTTGGTGATTCTCCAGGAATGACCGCTGGAGCAGCGACCAGAGGAATGCTTCTGGCAAGAACGTGAATACGATTGAGAGGTGCTGGTGTGGCGAGTGACTTCTGGAGGGAGAGAGTGGCGAATGGCGCCGTTCGGTTCCGTCGTCTCCTAGATCTACGCCCTGTCTGTGGGTTAGTTCGTACTCAGATCTTCTCCATCCCGCACACCAGAAGCGTATTGACACGAAGAGAGCGGTCGGATGAAGGCAAGGGCGACAACATTAGGCCTCCTTATCTCGGGGCCCCCACCTCCTCGCTGACTGACGTTCAATTGGTCGTTCTAGGGCATGGCCTCCGTCTGGTCTGTGCATATGCGACTTGTCTCGCATTCCCGCCTTTTCCAGCATTGGCCATTAATGGATCGTGGTTTACCGGCACGTCTCGCGGTCAGATGCTGATTTGCCACCCCACAACACGACGGAATCGCGGAAACTCGGAAAGCGTCAAAAAGCCGAAAGGAGGGTTGTAGGTGGCGGTCTGCTTCCAAGATCTCCCCACGCTTTCTTGCAACAGAACGCTTCCAAAGGCACGCTACCAGCAGGTGATGAAGAGGAATGGAGCATGCCGTAGCCACGGCATAGCCTTCCGTCGTGGACGGGGACAGCAAAGACAGACCATAGGGACAGGACAGGGCGACACCGATGGTGTGCTACGTGAAGTTGGCAGCCCATGGGGAGCAGCACGTGGGCCACAGTATGGCTCGACTGAGCTGACGGAGATTCATACCAGCAGCTACGGACTCGTGCTCGTGACTATACAACAACAATTGTGGGTCGGGTTGAGGCCACCGGGGGGTTCGTGAGATCTGGGGGCGATGACAGGGTGGCAAACTGTGTGCAGTATGGAGCAGCGTGTACAGTGTATCTTGTTTGTCGCTAGGCTCCAGGCGTGTCAGGGTTTGGGGAGGTCTGGCGACTGGCGGCAGGCGACGGGCAGCTATTGTCTACAGCATCTGGCAACAGAAGCCACAGAACCAAAAGTGCTCGCATCCTCCCTTTCCTTCGTCGTCGTCCTTCAAAAAGTAGAAGGGAATGCAGAACTCTTACAGTTAGTCAGACGAGACAGCTCAAGTCTTGCGACTCACTTCCAGTGTTTGCGCCATCGTCCTCCCGGCCTGCGCACGGGGCGACAAAGAACTTGTCAGAGGGGCACTCGGGCTCTGGAGGGAGCGAAAAGTCAACAACATGGTTGGGCGATGTCATGCCGGGCAAGGAGAGGATCAAGCAGCAGGTGGGGTGCGTGAGTGGCGGAGGAATGTGGAAGTGTGTTGGGGAAGAAAGGGACCGGGAGCGAACATTTTGTGCTCTTGTACGCTCTGTGCGCCACGATTTCGTGCCACCGATATCCCTAATGGCAGCAGATACCCGCGAGACTGGAATGTGCCTGCCAGGTGTGTCCCCCTTCGCAGCTTCTCAGCCTCTTCCCGGCGGAAATCTGGGCCGCTTCCCACGTTTCATTCCTGGCCGTTGCGCAGCGTGTGCTCGCAGTGCCTTTCTATTGTCTGTTGAAGCTGATCTGGGACACATATCCGTCGTCGCGCGCCGCTACCGCCGGGGAGCAGGTCGAGGGTGCTCGCCGGACCTGCCGCTCAGGGTTGTGCAAGTCACCTCGCTCCAATGAGACATATGTTGTGGTATGTGCCTTCGAGCGTGGTAGATCCATTCCAGAAAGCTCCATTGTTTGCCACTGTGCGAACCATGTAGCCCAGCGGCGCGGAGATATTGACGGGAAAGGCATCTGCCACTTGATTCAGTGAAACATGATGATTATCCTTTCAGGCTGCTGTGGCGAGCCTTGCGGTGACCTGTGGCCTCTGTCAAGAGCTGCTTTGTGGCTAATCCCTCGCCACTGCGTGAGAGTCGAGTGTCCAAACACTCCGCGTCTTCTCCGTCCACACCGGTTCCTGCTCCGCCCACTGATTTTGCGTCCCGGCCCACATCTCGCTAACACAAGATAACAGCACCAGGAGAGGGAAGACGCAAAGCAGTATGTCCACTCGCTCTTTGATCTCCTGTGGGCATTGCAGACACCGGATCGGAGTAGATACTGGGAGAGTGAGAATACATCTGTAGATATGGCATTTCTAGCTGTATCCCTTTTGAAAGGCGAGGACGCCACGGTGTGTTGTGCAGGGGACGAATCCGTCGGGGACGAGTGGCACTAGCACTGGAGTCCACAGTACAGGCAGATAACGCTGCCGTCCGATTGGTGGTACTGCTGGCAGAAGCCTGTTGTCAGTGGTTAACACGTCAGATTACCTGACTCACGGCCGCGGTTCTGGCCAAGGCTGTTGCCCGGGCACTGGATGCGGTAGTCGGCGTTGTCGACGGGGAAGGCAGCACCGGAGATCATTGCAGCGTCGTCTCGTTTGGGGTTGGAGCTGAACTTTGGAGCTCTCGTCTCGTTCATACTTATACGCTGCGTCGCACAAACGCAGGACTCTGGAGTTGGGTCTCGTTGCTACTTGCGACCTCGTCGCTCGACTGCCACCTATCTCCAGCCAGGAACATTGTTGCAACGAGGTAAAACACGACACACCGGCGTGATGGGAACGAGGCCAGGCTGGAGTTCGGTCCTCTAGCCATATGCTCCGATGGATGACTGTAAGGCTCCATTGCAGAAGCCGCGGAGTGGAGGTCGCTGGAGCCGCTGCCTCGCCGCCACCACGAGGCGCCCATGTTTCGCGTGTCGGTAAGATTCGCAGCCGAAGACGGCAAACCGCGAACAAAATGCGGCACAAGAGAGTCCGCTGCACTGGAGAAATGACTAGGTTAGTCTCTCGCAAGAAAGGGGGGAGCAGCAACGGGGAACATGGGCAGGAAGATGAGCTTGTGGAGCACCATGCGCATTCTGAAACTGCCCGTTCGCTGGCGTTGCCGCGAGGCCACCGCGTTTCGTGTGGTCTGAGCGGCAGGAGTGGTCCGCCGCGTTCTTGTGCCTCCAACGGTCTCCACAGTGGCTCGCACAATGTCGGCGCGTGAGGACAGACTGTCCGCAACTTTAGACACATAGGACGGGCGTGACGACAGAAGCTTGGAGTCACTCGGCTGGATCTGAGTCTGGGCTCGTGCCTCGGCGGACTGTGGTCCGCTCTCACACCAGGAAACAGCAGAGGACTCGAACCGCTCGTGCCATGCCGGAATTCTGGCGGACAGGGATCATCCGGGGCATCGTGACAGAGCCGTGTCGCAGCGCCGTCTCTCAGACCGGCAGCTGGCAGATTGAGTGTGGGCCACCACATTGCACTGGCCATGCGGGTCCACATGGGACCATGAGTCTGATGATTTGATGATTGCCAGGACAGCGGGTCCCTACAGTCACCTCACAGTGACCCTAGCTGGCCTGGTGCCCCTCACGATCAGAAAACATGGGGCAGAGGGAGCCCGGAGCGTGACCCGCCAGTTGTTGACAAGGCTTCGGCGACACGCTGTCCGATCTGTGCTGTCGAGAGGCTCCGTGCGTTCTGCTTCCCTCCAGACGGGTATGCTGATTCATGAACGACGGCGTCAATGGGAGTGGCACCACCCAATGTCATCTTCCACCAAGGCAATGGTCGCAGCTGGCTTCTACCAACTGACGTCATTTGCAAGTGCTGCCTTGGTCCTAGGAGAGAGGCGACCGCTCCAGCTGAGCAGGGAAGCTGAAGCAGGGATGCCCCCAGAGCGAAGAGATGTCCTCCTAATCAATGAGGCCAGGCCTGGAGCGCCATGACCGCAGAGGTGGTCGGAGGGGTGAGCTGGCGACGAAACGTTAGTAACAGGTAAATCAGGGACACGAGCAGCCAGAGCACGGGTACGAGGGAAGCACGAGCATGAGCAGGAGCTCAGGCACATATGTGGACAAGAGCAGCTCGAACCTCGCGATATGGCATGGACCCCCACCTCGACTGTCGCTCGCAGGAGCGGTCCGTCCAGGTCAGCTGTCAGATGGAGGATCACCTAGAGTGCATTGCGGCCAAGAGGCGCGACACTGACTTGACGGTGGGCATGTTCGAGCACATTCGATGGCGCTGACCATGACAGAAGGAGGGCGATCTCGAGGCGGAGTGGATGGGAGGTGTCAGTAGCCACAGCGGCAGATAACCGCAACGCAGTTGGGAGTGAAGGTGCCCGCAAGCACTCGCACTCGCGAAAACTGGTGGTATCAGCGAAGCAGGTTCACTGCCATCAGAAGGTGAGTTGTTTATCGTTCATTGAAATGGCATTGTCTGTTGTCGTTACAGTGGGTGGGATGGAGATGAGGGCATGCTGGTGTTGTGTGACATCAAAACAAACGACGACGGCAGAGAACGGCTGGTCTGAGCGCTAAAGGGGGGATCAATCAAGCAACTTGCGGTGTGCCACAAAGTGCCACACTCTTCGGAACGCCGGCGTTTATGGGTCGAGTGCCTCCAACAAACCGCTTGCTGGCGGAATCAAATTTGCTTTCTGTATGGCAAATGTCGAATTGAGCCTGGCTGTAGGCTGGGCCAGTGCAATGCGGCGCTGGCTGCTGCCCGTCCCACCCCTCGCACAATTCTCAGAGCACCCGTCCTGTCCGTCGAACTCCTCGTCCATCAAAACTCACGGCGGTCGTAGTCTGAGACTCCAAAAACCTCGACACCATGAAGATCAACGTAGGGTCGCCGTCCCCGTCACCGCTAACAAGCAGGTCGCGAACCCCGCCACTGGCGCCCAGAAGCTCTTCGACATCGAGGACGAGAAGAAGGTGTAAGTTGGAGGAAAAACGGGCATCGACGACGGATCAACTGACGCAGGACCATCCTTTGATCGCGACCAACTACCATCGTTTTTTAATCGTCTTATTTCCGCGCGCATCCGTTCCCCCCAACAGCCGTGTCTTCTACGACCGCCGTCTCTCGCAGGAGTGCCCCGCCGACTCCCTCGGTGACGAGTGGAAGGGCTACGTCTTCCGCATCACCGGTTAGTGTCGACCCAAGGACGAGAAGGATTGGACGGACGGATGAAGGGGCTGGAATCGCGCGCGCTGGGAATGGAGAGGAGAGAATCGCGTTGGAGAGGCTGGAAATAGTGTCGTGAGACACTTTAAGGAAGATTTGGGCGAACCCATGCGCGCGCGACCAGCAGATACGACGCAGACGACACCGACAGACAGAACGCTGACTCTCGCAGGCGGCAACGACAAGCAGGGTTTCCCCATGAAGCAGGGTGTCCTCCTTAACCAGCGTACCCGTCTCCTCCTCACTGAGGGCTCGTCGTGCTACCGCACTCGCCGCACCGGTGAGCGCAAGCGCAAGTCGGTTCGTGGCTGCATCGTCGGCAACGACATTGGTGTCCTCTCGGTCGTCATTGTCAAGCAGGGTGAGCAGGAGATCCCCGGTCTTACCGACACCGTTCTCCCCAAGCGCCTTGCCCCCAAGCGCGCCACCAAGATCCGCAAGTTCTTCAACCTCACCAAGGAGGACGACGTTCGTGCCTACGTTGTTCGTCGTGAGGTCGAGACCAAGGCCGGCAAGAAGTACACCAAGGCCCCCAAGATCCAGCGCCTCGTCACCCCCCAGCGTCTCCAGCGCAAGCGCCACCTCCAGTCGCTCAAGAAGCGTCGCTCGGAGGCCCAGAAGGAGACCAAGGCCGAGTACGACGTTGCCGTCGCCAAGTACCAGGCCGAGAAGAAGGCTGCCCACGCCGCCGTCCGCGCTGCCAAGAAGGCCGCCTCCAAGTCCGCCTAAGCGGTCTTACGCGTGGATTGAGTGGGAAGGTGTTGCTATGGTCTCATTTTTCTGCTCATTCTCGCCAGTGGATTGGGACTCGATGCATTGGCTGTATTCTGATGTTCGTTGCATGCAAGGGATAACGCGATCACGATTCGGGGCACGACGGAGCAAGCTCGGGCGCGGACACGGGGAGAGCACGGCGACGGAGGCGGCGACGGACCTGCGTTCTGCCACTGCTGCTTGTGGCCTGCGGCGCTCAAGCTTCGAGCGCTTCGAGCCACTCGACGCTGCAGATGGCAACGTAGCGCCTGGGGGAGATTTCGAAAGAAGTTTGGGCGGAAGCAAATCGAGCAGAGGATGCCACGTGAACAATTGATTCCGTTATAATGGGTGCTGGGTGGCAAAAACAACCTTTGGCGCGGCTCAGGCGTGAGGCAGCATGCAGCTCGCAGCATGGCAGAGGGCCTGGGGGTATATGGGGAAGCTCGTCAGTGTACCAGTGTGCTGTTTCCCTCAAATGACATGTCCTGGCGGGACGGCACGTGCGGCCTAAGCAGCTCCATCCCTGATCGGTAAAATCACTATGAGATGTGTTCAACGGGCCTAGAGAGGTGCCGAGCCTGCTGGCAGCTCGCAGATAACAACAGCTATTCATCAGACAAACGTGTGTCGCAGTGGCCCTTGAGCGCGTGCGCTTATCACCATTTCGCCCGACTCTACATCGGGCGCGCCATGGCGCTGACTCACCAAGGTTGCGCAGAGTGAAGCATGATCCGGGGAGTCGTACCCGCAAACCATGACCATGATCATCTGATTCTGCCTCGATCCCATCGACGCAAGGTCTCCCTCCCTCTCTTTGACGAGTCGCTGAACGCTTTTGGTGCGTTCTACATCACATACACTAGCTCATCTTCGCTAGTATATCGGTTAGTATAGTCGCTTTTCATGCATGGCGTGAGCGCGATTGGGCGGGGTTCGATTCCCCGGCGGAGAAAGGAGGAGCTCGTGCAGAGTTGTCTTCCCTTTTTCGATGCGGGGAGGGCAACATCCAACCGAGACTTGAAACTGGAAGACGATTCTGGAGTTGCCATTCCGATCGAGTGCCACACTCGCAATCGTCGTAAGCTCTGTGGATCTACTTGCACCGCCGATCATTCCATAATGGTCTGTTTTGTGTTTTGGCCGCGCGCTAATTCTCGGGATCTTTCGCTGCCTTTCGTTCTTCTGTTCCGCAGGTTGGGGACGTGCAGCGCCTGGAAATGGTGTGCACGGTTGGAGACGGAGACGGTGCAGACGAGGGCAGCTGTCGGTATTTAGGACTCGGTGGCGTGTCAGGGCCTGTTCCGAGCTGCGCCGTGGGGGGCCGTGCAATGGGTGGAAGAGCTTGGCGCTGGGACACAAATAACGATTGGCCTTGGAGAGCGCCTCGTGAGAGATCACGCGTCAGACGCAGGGAAAACACAAGGACCTGACTCCCCCGACTGAATTGTGGACACTTTGCCCCCTCGACGCCGCTTGGAGTTTCTCATCATTGTTCGCCAAAGATATCAGTCAGCAGCGTCGGCCGGGTCCGCGCAACCGATGCAACGGATGATCCAAAGTGATGTCCTGCATGTTCCAATTGGCGTGGTGCAAACACGCAAGATACGATCCCTGGATCTGGGCGAGCCCGTGGTCGTTGGGCCGATGAGCAGCTCGCGACGGGGCTGGACTACTGGATAAGGTTTACATGGTGTGGTACCTTGGGGCTAACAATCCCGCTCTCCTGCCGATGTACTAACCACCGACGATCCGCAGTGGCCAAAGTGCGTTTAACATTCTCACAAGTACAAGGTGCAGTCTTGTCGCTGTTCGCCCACTCGCACCGACACACACACAGAGCTTTGGATCACGGGCAGCAGCACCTCTCACCTCCCACTTTCTCTAATGGACATGCCCCTCAGCTAGACAGCATGTCGCTACCCTCTGAGAAAGATCCCAACACCACCGCGAGCGTGTCCGTGGTGGTGGTGGACAACGACCTTCACACGTTGTCCTCGTCGCTGCACTGCGAGGAAAAGGTCGACATCTCAACCTGGGACTCGGAGTACCTGGCCCCGGACGTCGAGTTTGGTTCGATGGGTGACGTGCCGCGGCCCCAGACGCGCCGTAGTCGGGCATGGAAGTCGCTCCGCGGCTTCTTTCGCCTCCGGTTCACGAACCCCGACATGGAGCGCGACTACCAGGCCGAGGTGAGGTGAGTGGCGTGTGTGCGTTTCGCGTCTGACCCTAGGACTGGGTCGTCTTTCTTCATGGCCCGCTGCTGTGTGCCTTGTTCTTTGTCCTGTTCTGGTGTCTGAGCGTCGCGTGGGTACCGAAAACGGCCTTCATCTACAAGGCATACTTTGTGGCCGCAGGCATCACCAACCTGCCCATCCCCCTCTTGGTCATCTTCAACGTGCGCAAGCGGGTACCGTGGCTGTACCAGCTGTGGMTSGYAKMWGMCGMCWGGTCCTGGGGCGTCATCACCCCCGCAGAAATGGTACGTGCTTTGCTCCCCTCGTGCGCGCGCTCACCCCAGACTCTGTGTCACTTCTTTGGCAGTGTCAACCACTGCGGCGCAAAGACATTCATGTTCACGTTCGCTTCGCTGGTCATGCACCCGACGCTCGCCCTCTTGCTGCTAGGCCAGAACCGTGTCGTGCACATTACCGCCGCGACGGCCTGGCTCATCTACGGGTCCATCATCTTCATGACCCAGCCGAGGATCCAGGTTCCGTTCATCCGCAACCTGATTATCTGTGAGAGACTTGACGCTCGGAACGCCGACTGACAGCAGTGGAACTGTACCACATATTCTTGGCAGTGATGAGTTACGCACGGTACGTGGACCTGTGCTTTCCTGGCTTGGCTGACCGCAGCGAGCGCACGCTCCGCCAGCTCTTCTTTCTCCGCTGCGAGCTCAAGCAGCAATGCCGGAACGTGCTCGAGGCACAGGAACTCGAACGCAAGGCGGACGAGAGCAAGAAGCGCTTCGTGTCGTACATTTTCCACGAGGTGCGCGTGCCGCTCAACACTGCGATCCTGGCCGCACAGAACCTCGAGGCCGAGGGCGTGTTTGGCGACATATCGTTCGACCACCGCAACATGGTCGACGGGCTCAAGGGCAGTCTGGACATGATGGAGAAGGTGCTCAACGATGTGTTGAGCTTTAACCGCATGGAGTCGGGTAATCTGGAGCAAGCACGGCGGCCGTTCGACTTTCACAAGGCGATCAACCTCGTCGCGCTGTCCCACCGGGTACATGCCGAGCACGCCGGGCTCGCGTTCGACCTCGAGCTCGATCCGCGCATCGACGACGTGGGCGGCGTTGTCGTCGGCGACGAGATGCGGCTCCGGCAGATCACTTCCAACCTGGTATCGAACGCTCTCAAGTTTGTGAGTATTGGAAGTGCTGCCCTGAATCCGACGCTACCCTGAGTTCTTGGCGGTGCCGCGGCGCTTGGAGCCGGCGCACCTGGCATATCTGACACTAGACACAACAAGGCACTGTCCGGATAGTCACCAAGTTGGCCTTGGCGCACACTGGGGACAAGCGACTGAGTCTGCCGCCGAGCTCCGTGTCTCATGCAGAAACGGGCAAGGTCGCGATCCGCGTCGAGGTGCACGACAGCGGGGTTGGCCTCGCACCCGAGTACCTGCAGAGCAACCGCCTCTTCTCGCCGTATGTCCAGACCGAGATCGGCCGGCGGCAGGGCGGCAAAGGCTCGGGCCTCGGCCTCGCGCTCGTGCGGCAGATTGTAAAGCTCAGCGGTGGGCGCCTCGGCGTCGAATCGACAATTGAAAAGGGGAGCGTGTTCTGGTTTGAGATCCCCTACAGCCTCGAGCCGGCGGGCGCGATGCCGCGCGACAGTCTGAGCATCCCTCCTCCGGTGCCCCCGCTCCCGGCCCTCAAGCGCACGTCGTCCCCGCCGTCCGTCGACGTCCGGACCGAGGACGGAGACGGGGAATCGTTCGACATGCCGCTGGCCCGACTCGTGGGGCCCGTCGCGGACCCGCTGCTGCCTGCAGCCATCCCACCGCCGCCATGTCCCGCCGAGGCAAAGGTTGACGACATCCCGCGCAGCCCTGCCGCCCTGAGCCCACGAGGCAGCCTCGTGCCGCCGCTGTCGATCCTCGTCGTCGACGACGACCGGTGAGTTGCGTGCCTCTGTGCGTATCGCTGACTCCAGACTGACGCGCACGCTGATGGGTCGCATGCTCGGGCGGCTCGGGCACCACGTGACGTTTGCGGACAATGGCGGGAGCGCGCTCGAGCGGATACGCACGGCGCACCGCAGGTCCGCCGCGCCGCTCGACATTGTCTTCCTCGACAACCAGATGCCGATCATGTCGGGCATCGAGGTCGTGCGCGAGGTGCGCGCGCTGGGGTGCACGGTGCGCGTGGTGGGGTGCACGGTGCGCGTGGTGGGGTGCACAGGCAACGCGCTCGAGGAGGACCAGCTCGACTATCTCGCGGCGGGCGCAGACGTCGTGTGCGCCAAGCCGGTGCGGCACGCGGATATCCTGCGCCAGCTCGCGGCGCTCAGAGGGCCAGACGCAGGTATGTCATGAGTCGAGGAGGAGTACATGGCATGCTTTGTGTCGTGTTGTATTATAGGGACCGGGGGCGACGAGGATAGATCCGGCAGTCTAGATGTAATTATGTTGCATTTTTAGTGGATTTTAATGTGGCATTGTTGTGGCAGATCTGTGAGTTGCAGTGAGGTGTCGTGGCGGGTCCGGCGCTCTTCTTGCCTCTGGCTTCTTCTGGTGTAGTCTAGAGCAGCATATTGCCGTCGGGGCGGGGGGGGGGGGGAGGATACCAGCCACACGAGGTGGATGCTATCTCTGCTGCGTGAATTGCGCACAATAGATCATCATAATTAATCGCCAGCATTTTGCTTGTGCAAGGTGCGATGTCACCAGGCCACCCCCTTTCTTATCCGTCCAGTGTCCGAAAGTGGTCCGAGAACCCAATATTGGACCGTCCCGATCCAGCTCGAGGCTGTCCCGGACAAGACTCAACATATAGATGTTGATACAACGTGCGGAATGGACACCATTGTATTCGCTCCAATCTAGCTGCTGAGTATTTTGAGGCTAAATGGTCGTTGAGTATCCCTTTCCTAGCAGATAACAGTAATGGAGGCCCGATATCAGCCCAGGTGCTGTTCTGCAGCCTCAGAAAAGAGCTGGCTCGTGCGGAGCCACCTGCCAAAGAGCCACGATCCATCCAGCGCCTGGGGGCTTCCGCATGCACGTGGATAACATGCTTCACTCCGCCACACGCCGGAGAATTTACCTAAAACGCCGAAACCGGACTGTTCCCAAAGCGCCAAAATGCTTCCGTTGACGAAATTCGCTCCCCACCCATGCTTCGCCCAGCCAGTCTCTGGCAGCGGCAGTGGCAGCAGGTGCTCGCTCTCTCTGGCGGGTGCTGCCTGGCCGAGAGAGTGATCAAAGAGAGCGTCTTCTTCATCCCTCAAGTCACCGACACCACCACCACCACCAACTAGTCAATCAAAATGGGTCGCGTAAGTTGCTGCTCGCCGCCCGGCTGCCGTGCAGACCGAGATGCTGACCGTGCCAGATGCACTCCAAGGGCAAGGGAATGTCGGCTTCGGCCCTCCCCTACCGTCGCGCTCAGCCTTCGTGGTCCAAGGCCACCGCTGAGGAGGTCTCCACCCAGATCTTCAAGCTCGCCCGTCGCGGTCTCTCGCCCTCGCAGATCGGCGTTATCCTCCGTGACTCGCACGGCATCCCCCAGGTCAAGTCGGTCACCGGCAACAAGGTTCTCCGTATCCTCAAGTCGAACGGTTAGTACTGCTGAAAAAAAAAATTATCTGTTGCAGAGACTGACCGTGCAGGCCTCGCCCCCGAGATCCCCGAGGACCTCTACCACCTCGTCAAGAAGGCCGTCTCGATCCGCAAGCACCTCGAGCGCAACCGCGGTGACCGTGACGCCAAGTTCCGCATGATTCTCGTCGAGTCGCGTATCCACCGTCTTGCCCGCTACTACATCAAGAAGCAGCAGCTCCCTCCTACCTTCAAGTACGAGGCCGCCACTGCCTCGACCCTCGTTGCCTAAGCGCGTCCTGCCCCGCAGGCCGTGAGTTGGGTGGTGAACCTTTGCCATTGTGGTCGGTGACACTCCCTCAAAAGAGTTCATCGTGTATGTCTATACGCAGGGATGAATCCTTCATCACACTGGCGCTGCTGGTCCTGGCGTACGTGCGTGCCTCTGAGCCGCACACCGACATACGGTAATCGTATTGTCGATAGTACGTCGTTGCATGTCTACTAACTACTCACAGCCACCTGCTCGTACGAGCCACCGCGACCCGACCCTGCTTGAAGAGCGCTCTCCGCGTAACGACTCAAGACGGCGCCGGCGCGGTGCGGGCTAGCACTGATGTTGTCTTTTTTTTTTTGTATACGATGCACTTTGTTCTCTCCCCACTCTTGTTGCCTGTGCTGGTGTTGCCAGTGGTCGTGTGAGCGTGCTGCCGACGAGAACCGCTCTGTCACCGCTCAGTCACCAACGCCGTCCAAAATACCCTATACATATACGCCCAATGCCATGCTATATGCCGTGCCAGTACCTAAATACACCTTGGCCAGATACTCTCGCCCACGAGCTCCTTGATGCGTCCGGCCGCGAGCACCGCGCGGAGCCAGGTGCGCACGTCCTCGACCTCTGTGCCCGCGACGCGGAGGACGCCGCCCTGCTCCTCGAGCGCAGAGTAGCTCCACAGCAGCCCCGGGGGCCGCGGCACCTGGAACTGCGACTCGCGGTCGGCCAGCTGCGCGAGCAGCTCCCGCAGCGGCGCGAGGTGCGGGCCATACACGAGCGCCGTCGCATACACATGGTACGGCGCGAGGCGGCGCGCGACGGGCGAGAGCGCCGCGCCCTGCGCGCGCGTGTCGTGGTCCATGTTGTCGAGCACCATGCGCTCGCGCGCGACGACGGCGCCGTCCGTCACAATCTCGTTGGTCGAGGCGTAGTACGCCATCGCCCACACTTCCGTGTCAGCCACGCCGTCCGCGCCGCTGGCTGCAGGGGCGGGGGCGGCGGGTCGTGTAGTGTCCCTGTCGCCGCCGGCGTCTGTGCGCTCTGCGCGTTCGCCCCACTTCTTCCAGCGCCCGCGGGCCGTGACGCGCGTGGGGAGGGCTGGCCGCTCTCCGCGGCCCGAGTTGACCCAGTCGAGGACGAGCGCGCTTGCGCCTTTGCCTAGCTCGATGCGCTGCGCCTGCGCGTACCGCGAGTCACGGAACGGGGACACCGAGTCGGGAAGCAGGAGCAGCAGGCCGCCGTCGCCTACCGCGACCTTCATCCGCTGGCGCGTGAGGGGCGCCTCGCGGCTCGTCTCGCCAAAGCCCTCGGCGCTCTCGTACCGCAGCCGGTGCGCGTGCGGGCGCATGCCGGGCCGGTGCTTGTAGAGCTTTGTGCTTCCCTGCGTGAGCAGAACGAGGGTGCAGCCGGGGTCGATGGTCGTCGCGACGCGCACATAGTCGCCGGCGACGAGGCCGCCGCCGTACGCGATAGAGTAGACGATGCCGAGGTGCGCGGGCTGCGACGGGATGGGGATCGGCGCGAGGAACTTTAGCGGATAGCACGCGCGCTGGGTGCTCAATGTTGCGCGCGACGGGTTCGAGAGATGCAGGACGCCAGCGCCGGGAGGATCGTGCGCGGGCGCAGGCGCCGAGGTCAGAGGCGGAGACCAGGAGGGCGTGCGGGGGCCAGAGGTAGATGCGGCTGCGGCTGCGGCTGCGGCTGCGGGGTCTGCGGGGGCCGGAGCCGGCTTGGCGGGGGTGGGAGGCGGGCCGGAGCTGGGGGCCGCTTCGACGGTCATCTGGAGGGGATGCTGTGTGTGTGATTGTGTGAGTATGAGTAAGAGAGCAAGGGAGTGAGTAAGGTCAGAAGTGGAAGTTGGGGAGGCTGCTCTGGAAATCGACAAGTGGATAGTGGATCTTTGTCGGGATATTCTCGAGTGCGTCATTTGCTGAACACGCAAAGGGCCCTTATCAGCAACAGCACTTCCAGGATCCAGCCACATTCCACCCACCAATCCACCAGCCAGCCAGCCAGCAAACCCGTTTCTGTTCTGTTCTGCAGGCCTATTTGCAGACCACTACGATTGTGTCGCCTCGATTATATTTCTATTTGATTGTAATCAGTCCCCGCATAACTCATCCCCTGGGCCAAAAGGCCAGGCGGGCGTCGTCGTTGTCGCCGCTCCATCTATCCCCCCTGCCGGCCATGGGGCCATGGAAGCCCGGGTGCCGGGTGCTCGGGTACCCTCGTGCCCTCGTGCCCTCGTGCCTCTGTGCCTCTGTGTGCCGAGATGCTCGGGCGTTGGCCGCCGCGGAGGAGGAGAAGCTGTCGGGTGGCGCCGACGCTGAAACTGCAGGCTGGAGGCTTTGAGCGGGGAGCCTTTTCGGGTCTACCGAATACGTCAACGCGCAGCACCCCCGTTTGCTTGTGATCGTGGGGGGCTCGGGGGGGCAACGAGGGCCAAGGCTTGCGCAGCGGGGGGCAGCGCACTGTAATAAAGGTGCCTTGCCCTCACGCGTGCATGCATGGAAGGATTTTGTAGGACACTGGAATCGGGGCAAGGCGATGCATACGGATCACTGCAAGATCGGCCTCGACACCGCAGCAGCGGCGGTGGCGGCGACAGCGCCACTAATGATAGTGGGCAGGCAGGCCATATGCATCTTCTTCGCCTAGGCCGAGCTTTTACTGAAAAGAAGCCACCACTCTCTGTGCTCCGTGTGTCACCCATCCACCCACCCCATCCACCCACCCACCACCACTTTTGCGCACATTCCTCTTTCTTTGCCTCGTCCATCCATCACTCCCCGCCAGTGATGCAACCGGCAGCACCGCCAGCGTCATCCCCTCCAGGCAGCTCTCTGGTCATTGGCGTCTCCCTCTCCATTACAGCAATCACACTCTCCACCCTTTGGACTCTATCCCTCAAGTGGCTTGCAACCACCACCACCACACGCTCCATCCTTGCATTGTTATTGTCATCATCATCATCATCATCATCCAGCACACGCCTCCCCATCGCCGACGACAACCACCACCCCCACCCTGCGTTCACGAGCCTCCCTTTCCCGCTCTCCCTCCCTTTCCTCAACCTCCAACACGCGCCATCCCCTCCCCCCATCCCATACCCCGACAACATGACCGCCCAGGACCTCGCTGTCGTGCTCCACAACGACCAGCGCGGCCTCCTCTCCATCGAGGAGGACAAGCTTGACGTCCTCCAGCTCTCCGCAGACGGCCGGCGTGAGTCAATGAATCACATACAAACAGATGGGGAGCGCCTAACCCCCCCAGCGCCGAAATGCCTCCTCTCGTGCCCCATACGCCTCGTCCTCCGCGCCCGTCTCACCCCGCCCGTCGACGACAAGCCGAGGCGTCTCGAACTGTTTGCACTTGGTCAGAAGGGTGCAAAGTCGACAGCACTCCATCTGCGCAAGATTCACGTCCTCGTCGAAAAGCCCCACCATGAGGCCGCCGAGGCCTGGGTCGACCTCCTCATGCAGCGCGCCTACCCCATCACCAAGCCGTTCCGCCGCGTGCTCCTCATCGTCAACCCCGTCGGCGGCAAGGGCAAGGCAACGCAGATTGTCACCACCGAGGTCATGCCGCTGCTCGAGGCCGCCGGCTGCAAGGTCGAGCGCATCGAGACAACTCACTCCAAGCACGCCGAGGAGATTGCCAGCAAGCTGGATGTGACGCAGTATGAGTGAGTATCGCCGTTCAAGGTCTAGTTGCTAACTCTGCGCAGTGTCATTGCTACTGCGTCGGGTGACGGAAATGTTTATGAAATTCTCAATGGCCTCGCGTTGCGGCCAGACGGCCGCCGCGCGCTGCGCACGCCGATTGCGCCTCTTCCGACCGGCTCGGCTTGCGCAGCCTGTACCAACATCTTTGGCCCCAAGGATACATTCAACGTGCCTCTTGCGACGCTCAACGTGATCAAGGGCCAGTCTCTGCCCGTCGACCTCGCCTCGGTCCTTTTGCTCCCCAGTGGCGAGCGTCGTGTCTCTTTCCTGAGCGCCGCTCTTGGCCTCATGGTCGACCTCGACATTGGCACCGAGAACCTCCGCTGGATGGGTGACACACGCTTCATGTACGGCTTTGTCCGTGGCGTCGTGCAGAGCAAGCCCTGCAAGGCCCGTCTGCGTCTGGACGTTATCACGGACGACAAGGAGGAGATGGCCCGCATCGCCCGCGACGCTGCCAAACAGGAGACTGGCGGCAACAGGGCGATCGGTGGAGGTACCGACCCCCTGGAACTCATCCGCGGTGTGCAGACCCTGCCGAGCGCACCTGTGACCAACGGCAATGGAACCGAGGCTGCTATCAACGGCCACAAGGAGGACGAGAACGTCGACGGCCCGCTTCCAGCTGCGCGCCCCCTCAAGCCTACCGACGAGTGGCTGACCGTGGACACTGGCGTGTCCAACCCTTCCACCCCCGACGGCACTGTCTCGGCCAACGGCATGCACGGCAACTGGAAGGCCTCGAACCGCATGCTGTACATGTACGCTGGCCTGATGCCGTGGGTGAGCCGTGACATGAACCAGTTCCCCGTCATCCGGAACGCCTCGGGCGCCATCGACATTGTGCTGCAGAGCATTGTCCCGCGGCGCGTGCTTCTCAACGCGATCACGACCGCCGAGCACGGCGACGCGTTCTGGGAGGAATGTCAGCACTACTACAAGGTCCGCGGCTTTACGGTCGACAATCTCGACAAGGCCAACCAACCCATGTTTACGATTGACGGCGAGGCGTTTGCGTGGGACTCGTTCCACGTCGAGGTCCTCCCGCGCGCGGCAAACTTCCTCAGCCTCGACGGCCGCATCTACCACTCGCGCTTTGTCTCGCAGCCGCACACGGACAAGTTTATGGGCAAGCTCGGCAAGCACAGGGCCAAGGGAAAGAATCAGCACGTGCACGTCGTCGGCCACGGCCACGGCGGCCACGTCCACGCGCACCGCGACAGCACCCACTCGCACAGCCGCAGGACGAGCACCGCCGCCCACTAGGCAGTGGAATGTACCATAGACTCAACCAAACGCATCTCATAATTCTTGTCATATCTTCTGGTCATCTCTTCGGGATCTAGGCATGCATTTCTATCACTTGTTTGGGTTCCACCAGCAGCGGCAGCAGGAGGAAGTTATGTCATATCGGTCGTAGCTACAGTATGCAAGTTGCGAGTCTATAATGTCACAATGAAAGCGGGCGCAGCCTGCTGCATCAGAGCCAGCTGCATCAGAGCCAGCTGCAGCTGTGGGTCTAGCTGGCACTCGGTGCGAGGTGCTCGGCGCTCGGCACCCGGCGCGGGCACTAGCACTTCTTGGACGACACCTCGCCGCGGACCGCCTTTGTAATGGTGAGGCCCGTCGAGAGCACGAGCACGACGACGCCGAACGCGGTGCACACGACTGCGGGCAGCTTCTGGCGCGAGTTCCAGGGCCCGTTGGTGAGCACGCAAAAGGCGCCGGCGGGGAAGATGAACGCGAGCGCCGTCGCGGACAGGCCGCCGGCAATCTCGAGCACGACACCGAGGTCGCACGTGAGGAGCGAGACTGCGGGGCGTCAGCGGGCTGCTCCGAGAGGTAGCACTTCATAGCCCGGGCAGCTGGACTCACTGAACATGGCGGTAAACACAATAGCGGCGGTGACGAGGACGTGGCGCGTCTTGTTGAACGGCTTGTCCTTGTAAAAGAAGTCGTCGATGACTTCGCGGCAGACATAGTTTTCAAGCGGGACTGCGAGAGAGTTAGGTTATTATAGCCCCTCCAACTCACTCGTCGTGGACATGTTGGCACCAAAGCAGAAGCGCGCAATGTTAATGACCCAGTCGTCCTTTGAAAAGTTGTTGAGAATGTTGCCCTCGGTCTTGTCGGTGAACACCAGGTAGCCTGTGACGGACATGAGTAAGCAGCAGATGAGGGACATGCTGGTGCTCGCGTGCGTGACGGCGTTGAAGCGGTCGAGGGTCGGGACCTCTATCGACTTGTAGATGAACATGGTGTTGTGGTGGCAGACAAACGCAAAGGAGATGACGCCAATGGCCTCGAACACTCCGGGCTTCATGAGAGAGAAGACATCGAGAGAGGAGCCGCGCAAGCTCGGGTCGACAGCAACACCGCGTAGCACGACCGACGCGACAATGATGCCCATGCTGACGAGCGCAAAGCTGGACGACTTGGACAGCTTGACAATGTCTCGGTGGAGGGACAGCGGGAACGAAACCAGCAGGGTCGTGAGGCAGATGATGAACTGGCGGTTCACAAAGAGGTTGAGCACCGCGTGCTCGGCCATGAACGGAAAGACAAAGCCTATCACCTGCGGGATTGTGTCGCCGATGATAACGTTGAACGCGCACATTCTGTTGTCAGGTTCGAGGCCCGGGAAAGCGAACCTACCCTCCAAAGGCGAACGCAAACTGGAAGAACGACACCAGACCAGACCCCCACGGGCCAAAGCAGTGCCGCATGACCTGGCAGTTAGCGTTGTCAAGAAAAGGCAACTCACGTCTATGTACGAATCGCGGCCGCTGAGCTTGGCGTTGAGCACGACCAGTCGGATCGTCCTGAGGGTGAGACACAACAAATCAACGCCACCCACCAGTCAGTCACCCCTGCAAGCACCACGAGGAGGGTGATGCCGGTGACGAATCCGGCCTGCTTAATCGCGTACGGCAGGCCGATGATACCTGCGCCGATGATTGAGTTGGCCATGTTGGCTATACCGTCCATCATGGTGCCGCGGGCCGAGTCTGGTCCCTCGGCGAACACCTCGAGCTCCTCCTCGGGGGTGATTCGATCGCTGTGATGCAGCAGTGGGGCCGAGGCCGAGTGCTCGTCGTGGTCGCCGTCGTCATGGTCATCGGGGCCTTTGAACACTGTGACACAGGTTAGAACTATGTTGCGAGGATGAAACGCCCGGAGATCGCACTGCAGTGCAAGGCAAGGGTCGGACTTGGGCACTGCGCGGCGGCGGCGACTGCGGACGGAGCGTCCGCAGGTGGTACTCACAGACATCGGCGTCGAGCCGTGGCCGCGGGCTCGCGCGTACACTGGGAGGATATGATCCGGTCTCGACGTCGAGGTCGTAGCCGAGCTCCGAAGAACCGCTGGTGCCGCGACGCAGCGATCCGGGCCGCGACGGCTCTCTGCTCGGCACACGGGATGAGAGCCGGGACGACGTGGCGTGCAGCGGGAGATCGAGGCCGTCGGCGCTACCAGTGGCGACTAGGGGGAATGATTGCAAGTGTGAGCCGGTCATTAGTGGAGTGATGTGGAGTGATGTGGAGTGGAGAGATGCAGGATGCAAGAATCGAGATGCGAGTTAGTTCTCGACGTGGATGAAATCGAGGTGGGACACTGTGGTGAAATCCGGGGCCACATCAATAGAGGCGGCTGCTTCACCCTGGCTGCAACCGCAGGGGCTGGGAGCAGGGGGGAACACGTCTTCATGCGTCGACCACGCGACACTCGCATGCACCATGCGCACATGCACATGCACATCTCGTACACGCACAACTCTGTTTGCTCGGGGAAAATGCGCGATGCATGCAAGGGACCAGGGGCGGAAGAGAACACTGCCAGGCCAGCGGGCCAGCGTTGCAGCCATGCCACACTAGTGAGTGACCTGGGCGGGGCGGCTGATCGACGACGCGCTTCCCCCTCCTCCAACAATTCAATGTTCCCGCTCACACCCTACTCGTCTCATTGCTCCGTTCTACTCATCTCGTCTCTTGTCCTCATCACAAGCCATCCATCCACCACCGGACACCACCACTACACCCCCGCACTCGATCATCCCATCTCTTACCGCCGCCCCGATCCCCCAACACGCCCCCAATGTCCTCGTCCAGCTCTCCCGCACCAGGGCCGCCGGATTTGGCCTCGCTCAAAGCGACGGAAAAGGCCTTTGAGAGCGTGATTGCCGACGTGGAGGACCACCTGGACGACAAGGAGGATGCCGTGCACTTTTGCTTGCTCGCAGAGTTTGACATTGACGCCGGCGCAACGCTCGCGCACCAGTACCCGTATCCCACCGGAACCGATGAGCAGTGAGTAGGGATGGGGTTACAATCAAGGGACTCGCGCCGCTGACAACATTTCAGCCGCCTCGCCGAGCTCATGCTCCCCGACGGTGCCCATCTCCGCGGCGAGGACTGGACCGTATTCTACCTTGGACAGTCAGCGAGCATGGCCGTCGCGCCAGTGCTCTCGCACGAGCCGACGGCCGTAGCTGGTCGTCCCGTCAGCGCCTACCCGCCGGGCGAACGTCCGCGCCGCGGCACCCCCGGTGGAGGTCTGTTGTACGTCCTCAACTGCGTGCGCATGAAGGAGGACAAGAGCATGCGTCGCGGAGCCATGGTCAAGGCGATGGCCATAGCGACACCCAACCCGTACATTGGCATCTACAAGCCACTTTTGCTGCTCGCGCTCGAAGAGTACTTTGCCAACCCCTCACATGACATTCTCGCAAAGCTCTACGACTCGGTCAACGCCATCTCGACGGCCGGCATGCCGGTGCTCAGCCGCGAGGAGCGCATCCTCCTGCGCCAGACTGACCGCAAGGACTGCCTCGAGTTCCGCTTTGGCCTGCCGGAGAACGCCGTAGACGACACGAGCGTCGTCGAGCCTCCCGAGAGCAGCCTAAGCCATGACTCGCGGGACCGCGCGGGAAGCATCGCGTCCAGCACGCTTCCGCCATCCATGATCCGCAAAAACTCGTCGTCGTCGTCGTCGGCGTACCATGGCACCCCCGACCTGTCCGCAGCACCAACCCGCCGCGGCGTCCCGCGTGACACACACTTTTTCGAGACCGAGGCAAAGTTCCGAAAGATTACCGTCCCGATCCGCATCCCAATGACAGTCTTTGACGAGGATGTCGGCGACTACAGCATCATCGAGCTCGTCAAGACCTTTAGCCAAAACATCCAGCCGTTCCAGCCTCCCTTCCATCCGTACCTGCACACGAACGGCGCGCACACCCACCCAGTGATGCTCATCTACAACGCCATCCTCGCCCACAAGCGTGTCATGTTCCTCGGCCACGGTCTGCCTGCGAACCACGTGGCCCGCATGGTCCTCGCCTCGTGCGCCATGGTCTCTGGCTGTGGCCAGGTCCTTCGTGGCATGACCGAGTGCGCATTCCCGTACGCCAACCTGGCAAGCTTGGATATTCTGGAGGAGTTCCCCGGGTTCGTCGCCGGTGTGTGCAACCCCCGTTTCGAAGAGCTGCCCCACACCTGGGACGTGCTCTGCAACCTCGAGACTGGAAAGATTACCGTCTCCAAGGAGCTCAAGCTCCAGGTTGCCTCCAAGTCTGATGGCGCGTCCGAGGCATCTGTCCCCTCGGCCAACAGCGAGGACGCGTCGCTTGCCAATGGCAAGATATCCCAGGTCAAGCACTCGGACTGCATCGACAACCAGTTTATTGACGAGATCCTTTCGGCTGCTGGACAGCACTATGGCGAGCAGCACATTCGCATGCGCTTCACCGACTACATTTCCCGTTTCGTCCGTCTCGCAGCGTACCAGGAGTTTATGCACCTCGGCGCGACCCGCATCGGATACCCGTACGCGACCTTCCGCGACGGCCACCTCGGCTCGGGTGTCGTGTTCATTGACGATGCGCTCCGCCAGCGCGAGATGTGGGGCAACGGACACCGCATCGATGCGTGGCGCAAGACGCGCTCATACCGCCTCGTCCAAAAGGACTGGGAGCACGAGCAGCGCTATGCCGCCATCAGGACGTTTGACGCGCTCCACAATGTCAAGCGACTCCGCATGACCCGCACAATGTCGACCAAGGAGGCCGAGCTCATCTTCTCCACCATGGTGCGCCAGGTGCGCACGTACGAGCAGGTTGTCGAGGTGAGTTAACTTTTTTGCGGTAATATAACTGACAACAGCTTCTCGCCTACCTCCCCATGCACTTTGGTGGCCTGATCCCGATCGCCAACGGCCTGTTCCACCCGCTGCCCAGCGTGCGCAACAACACGGTCGAGCTCATGTGCACAATCCAGGCGTACAGCGTCGGTCGCCACGCGCTCCAGACGCTCAACTACCTCCACCGCAAGACGTTTGTTGAGCTTCTCGAGCGCCGCGAGACGCACCGCGCCTTGAAGCGCCGCATGAACGAGACGGTCACAGAAGTACGTCTCGGCATGGCCGACGAGACCGAGACGCCCGCGACCATCAAGGGCGGCGAGCTGTCGTCCCAGCAGCAGGCGCTCAAGGTGTGAGCGCGCGCGAGCCTCGCACCCCATGCCCCGTATACCCCCATCTGATAGACTCCCGAATCTGAATCCCAGCCACGACGACCGTGAATGCCAGCTTATCGTATCCGTAGTTCTCCAGTCTCCTTATAACTAGCCTACTTCGACCTCGCCCTGCCTAATTTTTCGAGTACCAGAGCGTTCTATACACGTCTGTAGAGGTGTCTTGTTGTAGTATGATATACGACATACCCGCAGAAGTGGCACAGCAGTGGCAGGAGCAGCTCCTCCAGCACGAATATGCCCCGTCTGAACCCTTGCAACCTCACGCCATCCATGAAGTCTTGTTACATTACAAACTGGGTATTCTGTGTGGGTACTGCAGGAGAAGAGAACCTATATGAGATGGAAACTAGAAACAGAAACAGGAACAGAAACAGAAACAACCGGTCGTTATGGGGTCGTATAGTTTAGTTTACACCCTCCTCGACGACCTCCTCGCCGCCGCCGGTCGCGCCGTCCCAGCGGTCGGGCACCGAGGGGAAGTAGCGTTCCATGAAGAGGCGGAACCTTTTGCGGTCTGCGGTCAGTTAGCTGGGGAACACACAAACAGCAACAGCTGGACGCACATTGAAGGGGGGTGACAATGGTCGGCTCGGCGCGGCGCGCGCCGCCAAAGTCCTTGACCCAACTCTCGATCTGCTTGTCCCAGGTGAAGGGGCGGAGCTGCGAGTCAGATATTTCCTTGCTTCATCCGGTGACTCACGAAATCAACCACGCCGACGACGAGCTCCTTGTTGATCGTGTCGACGCCGACGACGAGCGAGTAGTCCATGACGTTGAGGCTCGACAGGAAGAGTGTGTCGTTCCAGAGCGCCGTGCGGAGGATGCGCTTCGAGTGGTCGCGCAGGTACAGCGGGGAGGTGTACGATATCTCCATGAGGTTCTCGTCGAGGAGCACCTCGTTGGGTTTGCCCGTCGGCTTGATGAGACGGTTGCGCGTCGAGCCCTTGAGGTCGTAGATTTTTGAAAAGGTGCGCGAGTAGAACAGGTTCTCCTGCACGAGCACGTTCATCTGCATGCTGCGGCCCGTGACCGCGTTGCGGTAGCCAATCTTGAAGATGCCGTACGCCTTTGCGAGCGCGCTCGGGCGACCGCGCTGGAACGCCGTGGCCGTGTACTCAAAGTACGCCGGCGCAAACTTGGTAATCGCGTCCATCTCGAAGCGCGAGATTTCCTTGACAATGAAGCGGTCGTCTGCTGTCAGCTATGTTGGGAAGCCATATCAACTCACCCTTGGTCTTCAGGAAGGCACTGCCACTCTTGCCGCCCGACGCGTCCCACTTGGCGCAGCGCGCGAGACTCTCAATCATCAGGTCCTCGCACTGGCACGACTGGCGGAGCGCAGCAAACTGCTCCGCAAAGAAGATGCGGCAGCTGATGGTGCTTGCGCCCGCTTCAAAGTCGTACTTCAAGTGCGTGCCAGCGTCGCGGCGCCCGTGGTCGTCCTGCTCCATCGCCTCGTCGACAGAGATAATGTCCCACTGGCGCTCGCCTGGGATGTTGTCGTCCAGCATGCTTGGCTCCTGCCGACGCGCCTTGCCCTCGGCCACCTTGCGCATCTGGTCGCGGTAGGTCTTGGAGCTGAGCGTAAAGGCGATGATGCTCGTTGGCTCGTTTTCGCGCACAATGACACGCGAGTCGACGAAAATGTGCTCTGCTGCAGAGAGAGGGTACTCGAGAGGAGTAAAGTCACCAGCACGGAACGCCCAGAGGCCGGTCAACGTCTTGAGAATCGACGAACGCTCGGCACCGCCGCCCGCCGAAGACATTTCGCTCTCGCTCATCTGGGATAGCTGTGAGAGCGGTTTGTGGGCGCTTTCGTCTTCCGTGGGGAGCYKCGGCTGCGGCGKCRKGGGYGGCRGCGGTGCGTTGGTGTCAAACGGCGCAAGCTCAATGTGCAGGCGGTCTTTGCGGGGCGCGTCCGTCGCGCTGGTGCTCGCGTCGGAGAGCAGCACGGCTGGGATCTCGGGACCCGCGGTGGGCTGTTCCGTTGGCGTCTCGGCATCCGTAGCTGCAGGGGCAGTCTCCTCGGGGAGCTCGGAAGTCTGCGTGTTTGGCGACTTGCGGCGGGGTTTGACGCGCCCGGTAGAGTCCACGCTGCCATCAGACGCATCGCCCTCGTCCTCTTCGTTATCAGCCGCAGACGAGTCAGAGTCAAATTCGTCTTTAAACGCGTCGCGCACGTTGTTGAACACCTGCACCTTAGCCTTGGTGACTCCCACGCGTCCAGCGCGTTTGCCGCGCGCCTGCGAGATGCGCTTCTGACGGTCGCGTTCGGCCTCGCGGGAAATCTTGTCAAAGTGGCGCGCTATGGAGGTGACGCGGGAGCCGGCGCCGCCAACCCGACGGGGGACGCCGCGGACTAGGCCCGGAGACGCCTGCGTGGAGCTCTCAGACGCCTTGCGCGGCTGCTTGCCGCGGCCAGGGAGGCGGGGTTTTCCCTCATGGCTGACAGACTTGCTGACGGGTAGCCGCTGAGGAGGTGCAGCGAGACGGCCGTCCTTGGACCTGTGGCTCGGGGACGGCGATGCGGCGCGGGAGCGGGCGGTGCGGGATGTAGACGGATCGACGGTCGCCGAGCGCCTGTTGTGGGTCGAGGGCACGCGCGAGGCGCCGACAGCGTAGCTCCGGTCCGGATCCGAGAACAGGGTAGAGCGCGACGTCTCACGTACAGGTGGCTCGTGGCGGGTACGGCGAATACGCGGGCGGACGGGGAGGGCACCTATGTCGCTGTCAGAAACGTCCATGGGCGCCTCAACACGCCGGCGTGCGCCTGACATCGAGTGAGGGCGCTCGAGCGAGGAGGGCATGTCAGGAATGGGGTCAAACTTTTGCCCGTCGACCGACTCCTGGAAGCGCTTCATGAGGTCCGCAACACTGGGTGCGGGGCGCGTGCGGCGGGGGAGGCGCGAGACAAAACCGAGCGCGTCGCTCTCGACGCCGCTCGACATAATGTCGGGGCAGTTGGACGTCAGGGAGCGGCCAGGCATCGCCGAGATGGTCGAGTCGCTGTCGTAGTCGGTGACGGGGATGCTGAGCGGGTTGGTGGAGCGCGCGAGCGTTGGAGTCGGCGTGGTGACCGACTCGCTGGACGTCAGGTCAGGCGCGAGCGAAGGCGACTCGAGCGAGTCCATCGGGTTGGCGACAGAGTCGAGCGACAGCGGCGAGTCGAATGCAGTGGGGGGTAGCGAAAGCGTCGCCTCTAGGTTCTCTGCCGTGGTAGGGGACGGCGGCTTGGACGACTCCTTTGAGGTGCTGGCGCTGCCCTTCTCGGGCTCATCGACCTCGGGTACCGACATGTTGGTCATGTTCTTATCGAGCGAGCCAAAGACATCCTGCGTCGCGAACAGCCGCTTCAGGTGGGCGGCAGTCATTCTCCTCAGATCCTTTTCTGTCGGGGTGTACATCTTCTCCACCTCGAGGAAGTCGAGGTCCCACTGGATGACCTTGTCCTGCAGGGCCTGAAGCACGACGTTGATCGCAAGCACGTCGGTCGGGGGAGTCTGCTTGTACGTGCGGTTGAGAGAGTTGACCATTTCGTCGCGGTCGGCGACCGCGCGGGAGAGCAGGCCATCGCGGTCCTGGCGGAGCTGCGCCACCTTTTCGGGGTCGACAATGTCGTCGGTAAAGCCGCGAAGACGGAACAGGACAGAGTCAAAGAAGGCGGCCGTCTTGTGGAGCGCGCTCTCGTATTCCTGGTTCTTGATGCGGACCTTGTCCTCAATCTTGACCATGATCTTGGTAGACGGGCGGACGGGCTCGTGGAGTTCAATCTCGTCGTTGTGGATACGGATGACCATGTTGTGGTGCGCAAAGTAGCGAATGTGCTCGCGGTACGCGTCGTGCGCGCAGCCAAACCCGGTGACAGTCTTGGGCGGGTAGAAGCAGTGCTCGAGATATGCGCCCCACGACATGCGCCACGTCTCCTCTCGTATAATGGTCGGCTCCCACGACTTGTTGCACTGCCGACAGTAGCTCCAGGTGAGGATCGCCTCCTCGTGGCCCGCTAGCGGGCACATGAACTGCTCCATGACAATCTGCAGGCGGCGGTCGGCATGTACGAGCACGTCGTAGTGGAAGAGCATGAGTTGGTCGCACGACTTGTTCGGGCACCGGTGTCCGGCGTTGCTGACCATTGAGCCGAGGAACTGGCCGAGCGTCTGGTCGTCCTCCTGGTAAAAGTTGATCTGCTGGCGCATGGGCTCGGTGCAGGCTTTTTCTTGACCTTGGCGGTACAGCGCCTGGAGATAAATGATGCCCTGGTAGTCCTTGGGATGGAGCGGCGTGGGGTGGCGCTTGACGTAGTGCTGCCATATTTTGATCTGCTCCGAGTGCTCGTACTCGACAAACGCGAGGCGGCTCGCCTCTGTAAAGTCGTCAGGGTTGAGGAGGACGCGGTACGGGTCACCAGTGAAGCCCTTGGGTGTGTTGGCGATAATCTGCGAGCCGGTGGCGCTGCTGGCTACGGTGGGCGTAGTGAGCTTGTCGGTGCTGGCGGACGGGGGCTGGGTCTGGGGGAGGGTAGAGGCGGACGGGGTGCCCGGGGTGGTGGCAGGGGTGGAGGGAGGAGGGCCGAGAGGGGTGTCAAGGTCCTTTGGCGGCGAGGTGCCGATCGGAGTGGTGGCTGACGCGCCCTCGCTTGGCTCCATCACAGGAGCAACAGGAAGCAGTGGGGTGGTTGCCGGTGTGGCCTTTTCCTCCACCAGAATCTGTTCCATCTCGCGCTCCTCCTTGCTGGAACGGAGGAGATTAAGGGTGCGATCGAGAGAAGCCATCTTGGCGAGGGGCATCGGGGGCGGGAAGCGGACGGCGACGGAGGCGGAGAGAACGGTGGAGAGATACGGCTCGAGGGATTCGGCAATCTGGCGGGTGAGGCGGAGGGCATCAAAGCGCACCTGCTCCTTTTCGACGTCGATTTCAGTCGGGCGCGGGGTGGTGTCCGGGTCGTGGCCTTCGTCGGTGGCCCCAAACGGCTTTTGTGGGTTTGCGTCGCTGTCAGAGAGGTTGTTCAGCAGCTCCTGGTACTCGGGCGGCATGGGCGGGTGGGGCGGGAGCATGTGGAACTCGTCGCCGTAGAGGAACGCCTCGTTCTTGAGGTGGTATGCGACGAGGGCCATAAAGTCGGCAATGACCTTTACGCGGTTCAGAGTGTTCATATCCGAGCCGCGCAGGATGATCGTGCCGCCAAACCCGTTGTGCGTGCCCTCGAACCGCATGTAGGTCTTGCGCCGGCCAGGGATGAGCTCGTGCTCAAACGTCTGGACCTTGAAGTCGGCGCAGCGGCCGAGGCGCGGTTCGAGGGCGAGGCGGTCCATGGACGCGATAATGTCTGCGTGCGTGCAGCGGGCGACCTGGTGTATAGCGGAAAACTTTACACCACGAGCAACGACAATGTTCGCCTCGTACAAAAACTCGAGCGCGATGCGAGAGACGAAGCGCTCGACGAGGACAATGTGGGGGCGCAGGTCGATGATACGCTTTGTGAGCAGACGGAGATAGTCATTCTCCTGCTTCAGGATCGGGTCCAGCGACATGAACTGCGTCTCGACACGGTGGTAGTCGAGCGGGAAAGTGATGACCATGATGCGGGGATTTACCAGCCTCCGCGCCATGCCCTTGTGCGCGACGTTCTTGGTGATCACGATACCGTCGACATACTCCGAGTCGCTAATCTTGCCGCCGGGCACCTTTTTAATCTTGACATAGGTGCGCACATCGATCGAGTCGCCGGCGCGCACCACGGGGCGTAGGTTGGTCGACACGCGCAACAGCAGACGGCTCAACACCTTGTGCCACGTCGGCGGGTGTGGGATGTGCGACCGGTCAATGCTCTGCTGGAGCATGCTGTTAAAGTGCTCTAGCGAGGGGCCGGACAAGAACTCGTTTGGCGTCACAAACGAGTGCGAGCGGGCGCGCCATAAGCCGTCCTTGCGCTCAGAGTCCAGGAGCGCGTTTAGCCCGCGCAAGCTCGCGACAGAGCTCAGACGCGTACGGAGACCGGGGAATTGGTGGTGGAACGATTCTGACAGCGCACGCCCGTCGTCCGAGTCGATCGTGTCGGTCCGGGGGAACATGACGTGGGGGTTGTCCGAGGGGAAGCCGACGCGCTTCCCGTTGTTCTCGCCGCTGGGTGACGGCGTCTGAGACGGGACGAGACTGTGGGGTTGTTCATCCGAGTGGTCGTCTCCTTGCATTCGGCGGAACGGTGCGCACGTGCTTGGGCGCGTGTTTTGTGTATGCCACAGTGGGCCATCCTCTCCGTCGGACAAGTCGCTCGGGTCTTCGGGCGTGTAGGGCCGCTCAGGTATATCCGGTGTGCTCCTGTTCCAGTATCGCGAAGGAACTTCGTCAATAGCGTGGAGCGACTCGTTGGGCTGCTGGCGGGTGAACAGCTGGCTTGCAGCGTAGGGTGACTGCGAGAACGGCACGTCGGGAGTCAGGCGCTCCGGGAGATTTGACATTGTCGAGTTGATGGAGCGGCGGTCGTCGTCGTCGTCATAGTCTTCCATGATCTTGAGACACAGATTGCACACGCGCACCATGCCGTCCTGCCCGAAGCGCCTTGCGCCGATGATGTTCGACGCACATCGTCCGCAAAAGATCTGGCCACAGATGCGGCAGTGGTGTTTTCGCCGCCAGGTGGTGAACACCTGCGTGTCAGCTTACTAATGCGTGGCGAACTACTCACAGATTTACAGTCGTAGCACTCGCGACAGTTCTCGTCTGCCATCCAGTAATGCTTTGATAAGCCCTCTCCGCGCATGCGGCGGATAATCTTTGAGACGCTGCCTGGGCGTTTTGTAAATCCCAGCGAGCGGACACTGCGTGTGTCGTCGGCCGGGAGCTGAAACCCCGGGACAAAGGAGTAGTTGTTCTGGGAGAGCTCGGCGTTGGCGGAGATCATCGCGGAGAGAGACACACTCGAGGGAGAGTCGGGTATGGTGCCGATGGATCCGCGGCGCAGGCGGCCGCTGACAGCCTTGGGGCGGGAGGAGGCCGGGGTGACGTCGATTGCTGGGACGGTAGCGTGTCCGTGTCCGGTCATGAGGCGCATGGGCGGCGGGCCCATGCCTCCAGAGGATGCGCCGTCGTCGGGCGCGCCAGCGATGCGTATCGGGACCGCGGTGGTGACGCTCGTCACGGGCGAGACGGTGACCTGTGCGGGCGCGGCGCCGGCCGGTCGCCAGTTGCGCTCGCCGGGGATTAGGTGCCGACGAGCGGGGCCGGCATTGTTGGTGCTGGCAAGGGAGGATATTGAGGGCGTAGAGGATGGAGCGGTCGGGGGAGTCGTTGTGCGGGCCGTGCCGCCGCCGCTGGACACGCCAGCTACTCCGGGAATGGGCGAGAGGACAGGAGGGGATTCTGGGCAAGGGGAGGTGATGACAGAGAGCTGGGAACCTTGGCGTTTTGTGCTTGCCGCGGCGGACGAAGGGCCGGAGCCGGCGGCAGCGGCGGCTGCTGCGGCGGCTTGAGCCTGTGCTTGCGCCTGCTTGCGCGCGGCCTCGGCAATGGCCTGAGCCTCGGTCTGCTGCGGGTGGGCACTAAGCGTGCTGATTTCTGAGCCGCCCTGGGATGATGCCGGCGGCTTGTCTTTTGCGAGGCTGGCCAGGACCGACGCGGGGGAGGGCTCCTTTGGCGGGGCGGGGGCACTGGAGAATGTAGACTTTACTTTGGAGAGAATGGACGGGAGGAGACCGGGCTCGGGCTCGTCATGGAAGGGGTTGGGAAAGGTGGTGAGGCTCGCCGACGGATGCAGGCCGCCGCTGCTCGGGGCGATGGGCGATGGGCGGGAGCTGCTGGCGACGCTGGTGGGTGCCGTCGGGGGGATGTCGACGCTGACCTCCGGGCCCGTCATGGCTGAAGGCTGTTGGAGGGTAGGATGCCGGGTGTGTAGTGAGTTATGTGATGAAGGGGGGTGTAGTTTTCATGTTCTGATCGATGCGAGGAATGAGTAAAGATGAGCTCGACGACGACAACGTGACACAACAACAGCACCAGGACGTAGCAGCACAGGCTCGGTCTGCGCCTTTTGCCCCTGCGTCACTGCACGTTGGTCAAGGGAATTTGATCCCGTCGCCACCTTGCCCAGATATCAAAATACGTAATCTCAATCTTCCCTCAATTCCTTATCTCCACAGACGCTCGCTGTAGCCCACTGCCCAGAGCCCAGCGGCTGCCACCACCTTGAGGTCATACTCTGCATCTACATCTCGTATCAGCACTATATGACTATCTGATCACACTATACTCGCAACTGCACCTCTCCATCATGCACCCAGGACCTCACTCAGCGTGGCGTGCGGCCGCCCCTTCAGGACCTTGTGCGTGGAAGAAATCGCCTGCCGTCAGTACCAACCGGTGAGCCACAATAACACTCACCTCTACGAAACGGTCAAGGCCCTTTTTGCCCATGCCGCCAGCGCAGTTCTGCGGTCACGGTCAGCCCAGTACACATAGCAAGCAGTAACAGCATCACAACATGTACACACCTTGTCCCAGATGAACGGGTCCTGCACGACGAGACGCCGGTCGTTCCACCCTTTGGGCTGGATGCCCTTGTCGCCCTTACCCATTAGCCGCTCGTCGGGGTCGTTATTTTGGTAGTAGCTCTTCATTTTCGCGACAATCTGCTCCCTTGGCAGGCTGTTCAATGTCTGGCGGTACTGACCCGCCCTGTGCGCGAGCTCTCCTAGTTTATGTCCCCGCTTGACCACGCCGCCGTTGAGTGGCGACAGGAACTCCTCGTTCCAATGGAACCGGCCGCGCACCTGAGGGTCGTTGCTAAAGTAGGCGAAAAAGTCGCGCACAGCCTGCGCAGCCGTGAGATCCGGCACGGCGCTACGCCAGCCGTTCGGCGGGTCCTTGTCGAACCAGATGCGCGCCTTGGTGCCTTGTTGGCGGCCCCAGAAGACCCACACCACGTCCGTACTATCCGTCATGTCGGCGTCGTTGCGCACCTCGGGCACCGCGACCCCCGCTTGGAGATTGGGGAGCGCGCCTCGCTGCTGCAGATACGCGATTGTCATCAGTGTGAGGCAGTATGATGACATTGTGGCAACGTCGCCGTTGGCGCCGCTCGGGTTGTTGACTTTGTGGGCGGCGGCCCATTTCTTGAGCGTGTGGATCATCGGTCGCAGCAGATGCGGCGAGATGTTGCAGTATGCAAGGATGAGCGACGAGTTGTACCTGTTGTCAGTTTACGCGTGAGAATTCCAAACGCACCATCCGCCCAGGTCGTTGACGTTAATGTCACAGGAAAAGGAAAAGGACGGTGATGTGTGGGCGCGGAACTTGACGATCGGAGTAGTCGCGCGCGCGATGATCTGGATGCCATCAAACTTCTGGTTGCGCAGGACAGCGCCGAGAACATCCATGTTGTAGATTCGCGGGACATTGATGGGCCGCACGCGGCTGCGTTTAATGTTGCCAGAGAGTGGCTCGCCTTCGGGAGCGGACCAGAACGGCGGGATGTCTGATGTCAGTCAGCGCTTCCAAGTCGTCCTTACATCCTTGGGGGTTGAGCGTGTCCTAGAGTCAGCGACGCCCTACACAACACAGAATACTCACAATAACCACGAGGTCGAGGTCGCCCGCGCCCTGTCCGGTGTTGCCGCCCCATGCGACACTGCCAAAGACGTCGACATAGAAACGCTTGCGGTTCGGGTTGGCGTGCGCCGGGCCGTAAGCGTTGATGCACGCCGTGAGCTGGCGGAGCAAATGGTCAATAACCCTTTTTTGCTGCTGCGGCGGCTCGGCCGAGCACCACGACGACATAATGTCCTGCTGCAGTCGGCTCGGTGGACCATTCGGCTCGATGGGGACAGCATCTAGGCGCGACTTTCGTGTGTTGTAGTAGCTCTGGAACGCCGACTCGCGCACGAGGTCATGTGTTGTGAACGCCTCCATTCCTCCAGGAAGCAAGTATTGCGAGAGGTCGACGTCGGGCTCGTCCTCGAGCGACCCGAGGTCCAGGAACTCGTAGGGGGTGCGCGGGCGGGGCTCGGGGGTGATGGTCGTTGGCCTCGCTGGATTCGGGGCTGTGGTTGCGAAGGCTGCGGCTTTGGGCGTTTCAGTCGCAGGGGGTGCTGTCGCGTTGAGGGTAAAGCTGAAATGAGCGCCGTCAATGACAATATCTACCTGTGAGTATACCTGTATCCGGAGAGACTCAGCAGCGCACTGGCGAGCGCCTGGTCCAATGTCGCAGTGGTTGAAGTGAGGTGTTCAGCAGGCTCGTCCAACTGCTGCGGCCATCCGGTCCACTCAGATTCGGTCTCGTCCGGCTCTTCTCCAGGAATAAACGTCGGGAGTCCGTTCGCGATCCACCCGTCGGGCACAGGTGTCGGCTCGGGCTCGGCTCGTAACGTCTGTCGGGCGGCTGTTTGCGGGCCGACCGGTGCGGGTGCAGAGATGACGTCGTTGAGAAAGAGAGAGAGTTCCCGAATGGTCCTTTCAGTGGGGGAATAGGGGGTAGAGGGACCCAGGGGTGGCGGATGGAAAATGGGATCGAAGGATGGACTCGATGCAAGAAGTGAACTCGCCGAATCTGGTGTTGTTGTTGGCTTGGTGCTGTCGCCAGGCACGGATTTCGAACTCGCGTGGCTGGCGCGTGGGGGCGTCAACAAGGTGTCAACAGAATCGTAGAATTCGAGCAAGTCGAACTGCAGCAGGTCGCCCATGGGAGGCGGCGGAGAATGAGAAGGAGGGGAGGGGACCACTTGAGGGGATGCTGCTGGGAGTGGTGCTTGTGCCGTAATAGGGCGTGGGGTAGCATTGATAGGAGCTCGGCGGCCGACTGGGTACCCAGGCCGTGTGACGCCCCGCAGACGCAGCGCGGGACGAAGACGTTGGGGAAGAGAGGCTACTGGAGGTCCTCGGGTTGGACTGGTTCCTTCCGTTGCTGATGGAATGGTTTGCGCGCCGACTTGACGGACGATGGGGACCGCAGGCCGAGGAATACTGGGCACAGACGGCGTGGGCAATTGAGGGCCAGGAGGACGTGCGGCGGGGTCTCGATGTTGAGGTTGAGGCAGAAGATGACGGGCTTGAACTGGTGCAGGGGGTGGAGCTTGTGCTCCTTCTGGGAGCCGGCGCGGGGTAACACTGATACAAGATATGCGGTGGATCGGAGGCCCAACTGGGGGCCTAGGGAGATGAGGCAGCATGGCGAGATGAGGAGGAAGAGGACGCTCTCGAGGAGAGAAGGCTGAAGGTTCTGCTGGTGCTGGTGTTTCTGGGGGAGGGCGTGAAGTGACAACAGGAGCTCTGCCGCCAAAATTAACTCCAGGCCGAGTAGCACCGCGGAGAGACACAGAGATTGGAGGGAAGCGCACCTGCTGTGCTGACTGGAGTCCGACGGCGGGGTCCATGGGAGAGCCCCCTCGTCCCCCTCTGTGGCCTCCGCGAGAGGCTGTCATGGGATAAAAGTACTCTGAAATAGGGCAAGACTGTGGGAGGGGAGGGAGGAGGATGAGGAAAAGGGAGCAAGTGTCGCAGGGTGAAGAGTGAAATGGGAAGAATGGCGGAGAGCGGCGGCTGGATCACTGCCTTCCTCGCCTGATCAACCGGAACGCCTTCCTTCCCTCCTTGTGGCACCGCAACAGCGTGGCCGCCATGGACGCGAGCAAGTGTATGTCAACGTGCATAGTCTTCCCCGGAGCCTGAAGCCTTCATCTCGTTCTACATGCTGCAGGCTTACAGGCTTGATACCGCCCCATGTGGCACTTGTAACGGAAACGAATGTACAGTATCAAGGCGGCTGAATGAAGCGACAATGCACTCAACGTGTGTCACTACCGATAATCGCATTCCGTGCTATGGAAATATGTTACAATTTTGCCACTGGGGGCATCAACCGCCGCGTTTACTCGGGGAGGTCGGACAGGTGGGACTGGGGGTCGCACGCGCCTTCCTCGCGGTGGCGAGACCTGTCCTTTGTAATGACGAGAAGTGGTGCGGGCGTTGTGGCAGACGAGGCGGGGTGAGGGGAAGCTCTCCTCTCCGTCAGACTGTGTAATAGACTTGATGCTGGGGTACATAAGGCGGAGAGGCCTGGACGAGGGGTGGGCAGTGAACCTCTCGTCTCCGTCAGAATCGGCGTCTGACTGGATACGGGAGCGGCGACTGGACCCTGCCGCCGAGCTCTGGGGAGCCGACCAAGTTAGGGATTACTTACCGAGCGCTTTTGAGGGCTTAGTGTCATTTCTCATCACTGTTTCAAACGGCAGCGGTAACGGAAACGATGGTGAGGAGAGAAGTATAAAGGCGAAGACGAGGGAAGGGAAAAGGAAGGAGCAGGACCGTGCCCATGTCTCTTTATCCCCTTTATATGGGCTGACTGGACCGGGGAAGGTGCTTTTTTTTTCTTGGAAGGGAAGGGCGCTGCTGTTACGAATGCTCCCACTCGTGTGCACGCTTCAGTTTGGAGGCGCGGAAACAAATCTATCACCGCGGCGATCTTTGTGCCAGTCTCCAACTGGGCCAGCCAGCCCCGACTCAGGTCATCGTTCATCAGGACGTTGGAATCAAGTGGCAGAGTGGCAGTGGTTATTGTTTGAGTAGAAAGGCGAGATTGCGGAGGACATCGAGCAGTGCTACACCAACTGATGCCTTCCACGATTGGCAGACAGTGCCACTTCTTCAGGATACTGGTACAATGTCCCAAAAGTGTGGGGTGTGTGTGGCACGCACGTGTTCCGTCACGTGATCTGGACGATTGTGGCACTTGGGCTGGAATTGGGCAGTGCTCGTACTCCGCCGAATGCGACCTCGTTTCCTGTTCAATCTGCCCCATTTTCTGTTAGTTCTGAAATGATGCTCTACTGAAGGTGATAATGCATATGCGATAAACAAACTGACTCCTGGATCTACACTACTCGGACCCGCAAATCTAGATGAGGCGGGGCGCGCGGACGTCGAACGATCCTGTTCCGGTCGAGGCGGGTTTACCCATGACAATGCGCGCCGCGGGGGACGTGAGGTCGTCGAAGTCGCCAAAAATTGTAGCTTCACTCAAAAACGCCTTCGTTTGTTAGCTTCTATGCTTTGAGGAACGCTAGTAAACTCACAGATGATGTCTCGAAAGACGCCTTCAGCAGGATAGAGCCCTTCGTTGCCACACCCGATCGGTTAAATGGCGAGTATCCACCACTGCGGGTCATGTAGTCTGCGATGAGGTAGAGGTGGCGGACGTTGACGCCGATACCGTAGGCTCCGAAGATGCCGCTCATCTCGGAGATGATGGCCTGGCGGGCTGCCTCGACACCGTAGACCTGGAGGAGGGCGTAGACGTCGTTCGAGTTGATGCGGTCGAGGTCGATGAGCTCGTCGGCGAGCGCCCACATGCCGCGGATGTTGGAGCCCTCGGTGATGAGCTCGCGGGTAAACTCGCCCTTGTCCGAGTAGACCTTCATGCAGCGGCCAATGTTGTCAATCTCGTGGACGACCGAGGCGCGGCATGCGCGCTCAATGAGGTCGACGAGGAGGAGCTTGGGGGCCTGGCCGGGGAACTCGAGCTCAAACTCGGCGCTCTCGCCCTTGAACTTGTCAAACGAGAACGAGGTGGCAAACTTGGACGCCTTGACGAAGAGGTCGGCGATCGAGTCGGCGGCAGCGTCGGCGGCGGCCTTTTCGGCGGCGTCAACGTCCATGTCGTCGTCCTCGTTGTCAGAGTCGTTCTCGCGCTCGACAAAGTCCTCGAGGTCGACGACACCAGAAGCAGGGGCGTCGTCCTCCTCGTACTCGTGCTGCTTGCGCTGGCGCTGGCGCTTGAGCTGGCCAGAGTCCTCGTCGTCGTCCTCGTCGTCGAGGTCCTCGTCGCGACCGCGGCGGACGGGGGTCTCCTCGTCGGCGCCGTCGCTGCGCATGCGGAGTCCCTTGCCGACAGCCATGTCCTGCTGCTTGGTCTTGTCAACGTTGCGGAGCTCGTTGACAATCTCGCGGCGGAGACGGCCGGCGAACGAGGTCGCGAGCGACTCGTGCAGCTGCTCCTTTGTAATCTTGTACTCGTCGGCGTACTCCTTCTCGGGGAAGAACTTGAAGTGGACGTTGTACTTGCGGAGACGCGAGTTGTTGGCCTCGGCCGACTTGCCGGAAAGACGCTCAGTGACAGTGACCTTGTCAATGACCTCGGAAAGCTTGAGGCGGGTGACCTGCTTGGTAAACAGCTCAATGTCATTGTCGCTAATGTGCTCGCGGAGCGGGAGCTTCATTGTCGGAGTGGCAGGCTTCTGCGCGGCGGTCATGACAATCTCACGAAGACGGGGGATACCGAGGGTAACGTTGGCGGCACCGTGACCGGCCAAGTGGAAGGTGTTGAGGGTCATCTGGGTCGAGGGCTCTCCAACACCCTGCGAGGCAAGAAGACCGACGGCCTCTCCGGGGTCGATGAGCGAGCGCATGTAGCGGACACGGGCGAGCTGGGTAAAGTCACGCTCGTTGACCTTTTCGGCCGAGTAGGGAGAAGACGCCTGGGTCTCGGCACCCTTGCGGTGGATGAGACCCTGCTTGTTCTCCTTGATGTAGTTGTTGATCTTTTGGGCGTACGCCTCGGACATGGAGCCCAGGTAGCGCGACGGCGAGTACTGCGACATTGCCGGGGCGTACTTGTGCGGCTTCTTGAGCGCCTTCTTCATGTGGTCGACACCCTCGTCCATGACAACCTTGCCCTCAAGGTCGGCGGGCTTGAACTTTTGGATCAACGACTCGTGGTTGCGGCAGTTAAAGTCAAACTGCTCGAGGTGCTGCGACTTTGTGACGTCGATACCGTCCTCGCCGTACATGAACTGGAGGACGGACGAGTCCGAGTCACGGACAGTGTGGTCGTAGTGGACGCGAGCACCCTCGAGGTGCTTGATGAGACAGCGCTGGAGGTAACCGGAACGGGCAGTCTTGACGGCAGTGTCGATAAGACCCTCACGACCGGCCATGCTGTGGGTTAGTCCGAGTCTATCTTGTATACTCACCAGTGGAAGTAGTACTCCTGGGGGCGGACACCAGTCAGGAAACGGTTCGCGACGTAACCACCAGCACGGGCGGCAGTGTCAAACGGACGGAACGCGGGGAGGGTCTTTCCAGAGACCATGACGGGGACACGGCGACCCTCGAGGGCCTGCTGACCGAGAAGGGTCGAGATCTGCGAGGCGTTGACCTTGGAGCCCTTGGCTCCGGAGATGGTCATGGTCTGCATGTTGTTGTAGGGGAAGGGGCGGACGAGGTGGGCGGGGAGAACATCGTTGTTAATCTTGGAGGTGATCTTGTTGAACGACGACTGCATCTCGGCGTCGAGGCCGGCCATGAGGTCGTTGTTGTGGAGAATCTCCTCGAGACGGATCTTGAGGTTCTCGGCGGCCTCCTTGTCGGAAGCGGGGGCCTCGGGGAGACCGACGTACTTCATGGCAGTCTGGCGACCGACGTCCTTGCCGTCGTCGAGAATCTTGCGACGGAGGTCCTCGCCCTCCTGGGTAAGGACAAGATCGTCCATACGACAGGTGAACGCAGTGTGCTGGAGGTACTTTGTGAAGAGACGCGAGAGGACGCCGAGGAGACGGTTGGCGACGTACGGGCCGTAGATCTCGTGCACCGAGTGGACAAGACCGTAGGCGGAGGCACCGTACTGCGACTTGTCGAGAATACCGCAGATGAGGTGACCGTCAAGGAAAATGACGCGCTCCTCGGACATGTCGGGGTCGGACGAGTCGTCACGCTGCCAGAGCTTGTTCTGGATCTTGTTCTTGGAGGTAAGGTTAAGACCCTTGGCGTTCAACGGGGTGAGGTTGGCGAGAACGGTCGAGATGATCTGCTTTCCAGTCCACATGGGCTTGGGCTTCCAGATCGCGGGGGGGAGGGTGATGATGCGGTTCTGGACAGTGTAGTTGTTCTCGGTACGGAGAGCGCCGTAGATGATCTGGTAGTACTGCTCGCGAGTGAAAAAGGTCGCCTTGTTGCACATCCAGACACCGGCATCGACGTGGTCCTGGATCAGACCACGGAGGGGGGCACCCGAGGTCGGGACGAGGTACTGGTTGTCGGTATTGGCGAGCATCTGAGCCTCAGCACGAGCAATCTCGTTCTGAGGGAAATGAATGTTCATCTCGTCACCGTCGAAATCGGCATTGTACGAGTTGCAGTTGGCGTAGTGCATGCGGATCGTCTTCTCGCCCTTGAGGACCTTGACGCGGTGGCACATCATGGAAGGCTTGTGGAGGGTGGGCTGACGGTTGAGGATGACAATGTCGCCGTCGCGAATGTGACGGTAGACCTTCTTGTTGCGCGCCGAGGGTCCACCCGAGCTCGAACCGAACGCCTCGTTCTGGGGAGTGAGGAGCTGGTTGGCAATGGCAGTACGCTGCTCTAGGGTCATGCGGTCGAGCGACACCTTGGAGCCGTCCTCGTTCTGGACGAGGGCGGCACCAGGGTGGGCCTTGGGACCGGCAATGACGAGCGCGCGCATCTCAGCAACGTTGTTCGGTGTAACAGGCTCGGGGTAGGTGAGCTTCTTGGCGAACACGGGCGGGATACCAATCTCGTTGGTCTCGACGTTGATGTCAGGCGAGATGACGGAACGGGCGGCATAGTTGACACGCTTGCCCATCATGTGCTTGCGGAAGAGACCCTCCTTCTTCTCGAGGAGCTGCTTGACACCCTGGGGAGGGAGCTTGCCCTGCTTCATGACGGCGGGGTTCTTGGTCGAGTCCATGAACGAGTTGACGGCGTGCTGGAGGGTGACAAGAGCCTCGAGGAAGAGCTGGAAGGTGCGGTCGCCGTCAATCTTCTTGAGAGCCTCCATGAGCTCCTCGGACTTGTCCTTGCGGTCGAGGTCCTGGAGGTTCTGGCTGAGCTCCCTGAGACGCATGCCGGCCGAGATGACGCCGTTGAGGAGCGAGTTCTGGGCGTTCTCAAAGAGGTCGTCGCCCATGCGCGCGGGGGGACGGAAGCGGGTAGGGGTGACGGGGACAACGGCCATGAAGAACATGTCGGCAATAGGAGGGGGCGGGGCGTGGGACGAGTTGGCCTGGGGGCCGCCGTGGCGGCCGTAGAGGAGAGTACAAATCTCCGACTCGAGCTGGAAGAGACGGCGGAGGTGGTCGCGGACCTCGACGACAGCCATGACACGCTCGTTACGGCCACGGGTGCCCTTGATCTGACCGCTGGCGGTGCGGGCAACACCGTCGGCAACAACACCCTCGTCCTCCTCGACCTCCTCCTCTTCGCTCTCGTCAACCTCCATGGCCTCGTCCTCGGACGCGCTCGATCCAGAGGAGGAGCTCGCCTCGATGCCCTCGTCGTCTGAGGCAGCCTTGACCTTTTTGGCGGCCTTGCCAAACTTGACCACCGGGCGGCGGAGGTTGGAGGCGTTGTTGGCAATCTTCTGCTTGGGAGTAAGGTCGTACTCGATAATCTTGATGGCCTTCTCCTTGCGGAAGGTGTTGCCGTACGCGGTACAGTGCGAGCAGCGGGGGTAGTGCTTCCTGCCAAACTCGTTGAGAACCTTGCGGCGCTCCTGGTAGACGAGGTCGTCCTTGTAGTCGTCGCGAACGTGCTTCTTCTTCTTCATCTTGAGGACAGCCTTGACGTACTGGTCCATGCGAAGGATAAACTCGGCGGCCGACTCGGCGGGAACGGCCTGGTCGGCGGCGTCCTCGTCCTCGTCCTTGGTCTTGGTGACRKGGTRKAAGWTGRCARTGTAAAAGGCCTCCTCGAGACATCCGGCGTCGAGAAGACGGAGGCGCGCAATGTAGCGGCGGAGCTGCGGGTCAGATGAGATTTCAGAGGCCGCAACTCACGGTGATCTCGGGCATCTTAAAGTGGTGGCAGTAGAGACAGACCGAGCGGAGGAGCTGGTAGCACTGGTTCATGAAGAGGGGGTGGAATACGGGGGAGGCAAGCTCAATGTGGCCAAAGTGGCCGGGGCACTGGTGGCCGGTGAGCTTACATGTCTCGCAGCTTGGCGTCAGTTGTGTGCTGTTGTGTGTTTTACCCACATGTCGCGCGAGTTCATGGGACCCAGCGAGGGGTCGTAGAGACCGCCGCGGGTGGGGAGAGAGAGGTTGTCGAGGAGGATGGGGTTGTCAATCTCCTTTACGGAGATGGAGCGAATGTCGTCGGTGGACAGGAAGGAGAATGAGAGGCCTGTCACCTCCGAGTGGAGGCCGTGGGCAATGTCCATGCCGTCGGACATGATGCCTTTTTTTTGGTGTGTGGTAGTTGAAGTTAAAGGGGGCTCAGACGCGGTGCGACTGGGCGGCTTTTGCCTGTAGTAGCGATCGCGCGCGCGAGCCCAGTGTCGGGGGGTGTAGGGGTAGTGAGGGGGGGGTGAACCACAACGAGCAACGTCAAGACTGAGATGTTGAACATTTTGAAAGTTCAGAGGGTCCGTGAGCGGAAGCAAAAATGTTTGCAGCCAGGGACGTAGGGACGGGGTGGAGGGAGTGCGTGGCATCTGCGTGTGTATCGCGTGGCAAATGCGTGGCGTTTCTGCGGTGGTCTCTCGGCCGCCATGGGTTTACGGAATCAAAACACCTGCCCATGAGAGAGAGCGATGTGGGCCGCCGTGGAGAAGGGCCAGAAGGGAGATTGATGTCACACGGCTTTGGTGGTAACCGGACAAGGCAGCTAGCTAGCTGGGTCGCGAGCCACAGAGCACTGGGCAGAGTTGACCGCGTCGCAGAATACCGACCGATACCTCTTTCTCTTCATCTCTCCCTCCTTCCATCTCTCGCTCCATCCACTCCTTTTCTCACAACCCCCCCTCCCATCCACACCATCACCATGCCAGTGCCGTCGCCCATCGACGAGTGAGCAATCGCGTCGCTTTGCAAAAAACCCTACACCACTAACGCTCAGCCAATTTCATCGGGCCGTCGACCTCGTCCAGAGGTGTGTTCTTGTGATCCCCGCATCCTCTTGCTCACACCAGTCTACCCAAGAGCGGCCCGATCCAGACAACGTATGAAGAAAAGCTCCAGCTCTATTCTTTGTACAAGCAAGGTGGGCACTAACCCCCCATCTCTCTTCTAATCGCAGCGACCGATGGCAACATTTCAACCCCGAGGCCCGGCATGCTAGACATGCTCGGACGAGCAAAATGGTAAGCACACGCACACTCCGCACGCACTCACTCGAACCAGGGACTCGTGGAACAAGCAGCGCGGTGTCGACAAGGTGGTCGCCAAGCAGCTCTACGTCGCTGCTCTCATGAAGGTATGCAATATGCAGGCATCCTGCATCCCCGCGCGGGCCAAATTCTCGATACCTCCCTGCTCCTCCTCACGGTCGCGTCCTGTTTCACTCGCTGACATTGCAGATCTTCCAACGATACGAAGACCGCGAAACAGACGCCAAACGCTTCATGGCAGAACTGCACGCAATGGCCCCGTTGGACCGCGCCTCGTCTCCGGCATCGTCGACGTCGTCCTTTCACTCTTCACGCGCCTCGCCGCCTCCAGAGGTCGCCGGGGCCTCGCCTTATGCGCCTCCAGATCCCTCCCTCCCGGCACCCGACGTTGCACCCAACATCATCCCTCCTTCCGATCTCACCACCTCGCACCGCTCGCTCGTCCAGCAACAGGCCCCTTCCCACTACGAGCACTCGCACGCCCACACCCCCTACAACCCGCCCACTCAACTCCCGTACAACCCGAACCCGCCGTTCATGCAGGGCGGCTCCAGACCACAGTCGTTGTTTAGCGGTACAGGCGGCGGTGCGCGCGAGCCCCTATCGTCGCTCCGCATGCGCCAGCAACCGTCGCTGCAGTACGTCCCCGAGAGCAGACTCCCCGGCCCATCGCACCTGCCCGTCGGCCTGAACACACCCGGACAGAACCAGAACCCGCTTCCCCCGCGCGCTCCGAGCCTGCCCCCGCAGTTTATCGCGCGCGACTTTGGCACACCCGATCTTCCCCACCTTCACGGCGGCGTCCCTCCCCTCCACGGCTCGCCGTACATTCCCTCTCCCGGCTTTCAGCGCCCGGCGTCCGCGTCGACCTTTTCCCACCCCCCGCTCAACCTCCCGGCGACACTACAGCAGATTCACACGTCGCTGCAGGCGCTGCACGAGCGCCTGACAGCGCTCGAGCGCAGCCAGGCCATGATTCTGAGGAAAGAAAACCGTCGCCGCTCATGGTTCTGGTCGAGCGACGACGTCGACGAGCTCGACGACGCAGAGCTCGCCCAAGAGCGAGACCGCTGGACGTACAGCCCCAACTCTACAACCATACGCATTCGCAAGAAGAAGGGATTGACCGTCCGCGTCATCTGGGCTCTCATCACTGCCGTCCGCCGCGCGGCGCTTGGCGTAGGCGCGACCGTCCTCGTCGCGTCCATCGTTATCGCCCTCCTTAACGGCAGCTGGCGCCGCCAGGCCAACGGCGCCTGGATCAGGCTGCGCCACCGCATTGTCAAGGCCCTCGCCGACTCGTAACTATTGATGGCGCCGAGTGCTGATCGCCGGGCTGGGTGCTGAGCCGAGTGCTGGGCTCTGCGACGTGCCGGCGCTGGCGCCTCCCTGGCAATAGCTGCTCAGGCGCGGCCCGCCCGCGTCCCTCCCTCCTCCCCCCTTCTGACCCCTCCCCCTTAATTTCTTTCTTCTTTCTCGCTTTGGCTCAGGGAGAGGAGACGGACACCTAGACGCGAGACGGAGAGACGCGTCGCGACGCAGACACACACCACCACACCGCCGAGACGGTAGCAGAACCGGTATGGGGCTAGGGCGTCGGGCGCACCGAGCGCCGCGGCACGGCACGGCGGAGCGAGACGAAAGCGAGGCAGAGACAACATACAGACGTGCAACTAGCTGCACAGAGAGAGAGATAAAAGAGGCAGAAGAATAGTCACACATGCACGCATGTCCACCTTTCCGACTCTCCTATTAACTGACGCTGAGAATGCTGGTCTGGGCAGGGTGGTCGAGTCCCGAGCTACCCACGCCAATGCCGCTAAGCCCCTAGCCGTGCTTCTGCGGCCTTCCCTGCATGCCCCCATACCCACACGACGCCGCTATCAGCTAGTACCGGCAACGAAACAGCCACAGCCCAGCCGGCACCCAGCCAGCCAGCGGCCAGCACGCACGATTGGATTGCCGGCGCCCGAGTCCGAGCCGGAACGGCAGTGTCTGTTTCGGTTTCCGTTCCGTAGCTTCAGTCATCAATGCGGCGCAGGCCGACAGCACCCGCCACGACAGACTGGACCAGTACATGGCATCGCGATGCACCGTCCGCGGGCAGCCCACACACGCGACATTGCAAGCCGGCGACGCGCGCCGGTGACGTGTCAGCGATAGTGGGGGGTGGAGCTCGGGGAGGTCAGTATACAAGTGGCACAAACATTAGGCTAGTGCCGAATTACCTGGTGCATTCGACGCAATTAGTGGACCAGGTTGTTCGACGCAAACGGTGGGTGGCGAACCTCGAGTTGCTGATTCAGTGGTCAGTCTCGCCAGTCTCATAAGGCGGAATCAGTACCTCTCCCCTCCGCCGTCCGCAGAACCACCTCGCCCACCGGCACGCTGCCGCTCAATCTGGACTGCTACACACAAGTGGCATCTCTCCACCTGCTGAATTACCTTTTGCCGCCGCGCCCGCCCGCGGCGTACAACCCGGGGTATCTCTCCGCTCCGCCGCTGTCGCTACCGACACCCGGCTCAGTGTCCGCGCCCTGCGCCGCGCGCTCCCATGGCACGGTTGCTTACCGCCCGCTGCCGCTTGCTCGCGGCGCCTAGAAGAACTTGTACCAGATGAACAGGAGGATAAAGAAGCCGAGACCGCCGATGGGCGCCCACTTGCGGATCATGGCGTCAATGTTAATCTTGCGCGCCGCCTTGCGGTACTTTGCCGACTCGGAGCGCAGCGAGGTGGAGAGGTTGGACATGCCTGCCGTTAGCTCGCCCGATAGCTGATCCGAAACTCACGATCCAGGCTGTCGCCTCGCCACAACAAGTCCTCCATGTTCTTCACCATGATGCCCTGGACCTGACCTGTCAGAAACGTCGCAAACGTGTCACTCACCTCCTTGAGGTTCTCGCTGAGCTTGTCCATGTTGGACGGCTGCGCCTGCATGTTGCGCGAGTCGCGGTAGAGGCGGGTGGTTTTGGAGATGAAGGTGTCTGTGTGTCAGTGGCAAACTGCCACGCCGATGGCCTCGAGGCCACGCCAGCGCTCCAACTTACCAAAGCCCATAAACGCGTACGGGCGGGTGACCGAGTCAATCTTGTCCTCGTAGCTGCGCTGGAACTCCTTGGACAGCTCGTCGAGGTACGAGAAAGCGAGCTTGCGCGGGTAGCTCTGGTCGCAGATGCACATGTAGATGACATTGGCGACGATCAGGTAGCTGGGTGTCAGCTGCGTGATGTTGGGAAGTAGCAGCGGAGTGGGTTGGGGCATCGCGGAGAGGCCGGGAATCACCACAGACGCCACGGGTCACCGGCAAACACGAGCACGGACTTGGCCCATTAATCTGAGACCTCCCGTCCCATAACCACAAATAATTTCCAGTCACAAGACAAGAATGCATTCGCAGCAGCGAGCTGCATGGCGAAGCTCTCGGAACTCACTGGAGTGTGTAGTCGCCGCTCTCGATCGAGCAGGCGGGTTCAGAGTTGGGTGTGAGGCGGCGGAAGATGAGCTTGGACTGCTGCTTGTACTCTGTGAGGGCCTTCTCAGTCTGGGGATGGGGTTAGCAGGCTGGATGGAATGCAGAGAGAGGCGGGTGTGTGGGAGGCCATGCCGCACGCGGGGTAGTAATGTTGACACCACAAGCACGGGCTCTCGGGCTCTCGAAATAGATGGTCGCCACTGGAGGGGGCTCACTCACGGTCTCGTCGTCCACGCTGGCGGCGAGGGGGAGGCCGTCGCTCACGCGGAAGATGGTTGTGGAGCGGACCATGAGATCTAGCGAGTGTGGTGGATGGCTGATCGGGAGAGTAAACCGGTAAAGAAATGTGGAGAGGAGAGCAGAGTGAGAGGAGGCTGTCTGGCTGGAATGCTCGCATGCATCGTGTTCTCAACGTCGACAACAGCGCGTCACAAGCCTCCAGCCTGCATTATGTAAGGGGGGGCTACATAATCCTGCCGCGTGCATCCCACGCTACAGTGTTTAGTTTACCGTGGGAGACTTTTGTCATTTCGGTATGCTTTATCCAAGCCCTCCGTTAGCAAAAGTTGTGATGCTCGATGCAGCCTCCCGCCCACTCCTCCTCGAGAACATTGTCGACGACCTCACCACCACGACCATCGACCACATCACACCACAGTCGACATGTCGCGCGACCTCGACAACAAGCGTCGCCACGTCCAGATCCTCCCGGAGCGTGTCGGAGCCGTGAGTCTCGCCTGCCCGCCCGAGCTCGAATCTCCTCTGAGCTCGGTGGAGGCATCGGCATCACTCGCAGACAGTCACTAACATCCAGGTCTCTGGCTCCGAGTTCCCGGGCCACTACCCCGGCGAGGACCACTCGTGGAGCTTGAACAAGTTCAAGGAGGTGAGCTTGAGTGTCGACATCAGAGCTCGCTAACAGACAGAACCTCGTCGTCTCGGTCCAGCGCCTCACTCCCTCGACCATCGAGTTTGACCTTGTCGGCGTCGACGCCTCGATCGCGAACGCGCTCCGCCGCATCATGATCGCCGAGGTTCCCACCGTCGCCATTGAGGACGTCTACGTCTGGAACAACACCTCGATCATGCAGGACGAGGTGCTCGCGCACCGTATGGGTCTCGTCCCCCTCAAGGTTGACCCGCGGTCACTCGACTTTAAGCCGAGCAACTATTCGTCGCCCATGGAGAACGACACGCACGTCTTTGACCTGCGTGTCAAGTGCGACCGCAATCGCAACGCCGCCCCCGGCGAGACCGACCCCCGCAAGATCTACTACGACTCGAACGTCTACACCGGCATGATGAAGTGGGTCCCCTCGGGCAACCAGAAGAGCAAGTACAAGGGCAAGGAGCCCCGTCCCGTCATGGACGACATTCTCCTCGTCAAGCTCCGCCCCGGACAGATTGTCGACCTCCACTGCTTTGCCCGCAAGGGTATCGGAGCCGACCACGCCAAGTACTCGCCCGTCGCGACCGCCTCGTACCGTCTCCTCCCTCACATTATCATCCGCGAGCCGATCCCCGCCGAGGACCAGGAGAAGTTCAAGAACTGCTTTGCGCCCGGCGTCATCGAGCTCGAGAAGGACAAGAACGGCAAGTCGCAGGTCGTCGTCAAGAACCCCCGCAAGGACACGGTCTCGCGCGAGGTCCTCCGCCACCCCGAGTTCCAGGACAAGGTCGAGCTCGCCCGCATCCGCGACCACTTTATCTACTCGGTCGAGAGCGCCGGCCAGTACGAGCCCCAGGACCTCATTCCCGAGGCGATCAAGATCATGCTCGGCAAGATCAAGGCCGTCGAGGCCGGACTTGACAAGCTCTTTGCGAGCGAGTAAGCTGCCCGGCAAGAGCAGCTGCGGCTGCGAGCGTAGCGAGCGCCGCTGGCAGGTGCGGGCGTTGCACTGCACACCGCAGTGAGCACAAAAGATCTTAGCTGTAGCGATGGAGAGCACGTCAGAGGACGTGCACCCTGGGCGGCATCGGGCGCGCGCAGTGTGCTGCTCGGGACACAGGACTAGGAGGATAGATTACATGCCATGTATAGATACCCACATCCCCACGCTGCGAGATTGCAGGCATCATGCTAGGCGAAGAATACAGACTAACTAGTGCGCAGCCGGAACTGGGACGGGCCTAGGCCTGCTGGCGGCTCGCCTTGAAGCGCGAGACCTTCTTGGGGGCAGATGTGGGCTCTGCCGGCGCAGCGGCGGGTACAGGGGCGGCGGAGCGCTCGACGACGGGGCCCGTCTCGACGATGCGGCGCGCGGGAGCTGGCGCTGGGGAGGGAGCGGCAGCGGGGACAGGAGCAGGAGCGGGGACGGCAACTGGTGCAGGAGCAGCCGCAGGGGCAACGGGGGTGATGCTGGGGGGCAGGCTGCGCTCCCATGCCGCCTGCTGCGCCGCGGGGCTGTCGGCCGCCTGCGCCTCATCCTCGTAGTCACCGCGGAGGAGACGCTCCATGACGTCCTTCCTGCGCGCGCGGCGTGCACGACGGTCCGCCGCCTGCGCCTCCGTCTCCTTGTTCTCGCCATCTCCCTCGCCTTCGCTCTCGGATCCAGAGTGGATGATCGGGCGCTCAAACACGAGCTCACCGTCGTCTGCCCTGCCGACGCGGAGGAACTGGGACAGGTCGTCCGCGGTCGGGTTCACAATACGCAGCGGGTCGTTGTCGTTGCCACTTCCACCCGTAATGGAGCTCACGCGCGGCACGCCCATCAGCACGCCACCGGTGCCCTGCTGGTCCTCGGCCTCGGGGTCGATCTCGTCCTCGTCGATCGGGCGCTGCCAGCCCTGGCGACGGTGGTACTCGAGCGCAACCTCGCGCGCGAGGAGCGCCTCATCGAGCGCGTACTCGTCGTCCTCATCATCGCTAAACTCGCCCAGGTCGCCATACTCCGAGTCGTCGTCCTCGTCATCGTCGTTGTGGTGCACAACAACAGGCGTCTGTGCAAGAGTGCCGACAGCAGGGGGCATAACAGGTGCGCGGGGGACCGCGGGGGTCGGCAGGCGGTCAGCGAGCGACGAGGCCGGCTCGGGGGCACGCTGCACGACAATAGGAGGCGTCTCGACGATCGCAGTCTTCATGGTCGCCATGGGCTTGGCGTCCGCGAGGCGCGGGAGCTGCGGAGCACCCGAGTTGGCCTGCGCGCGGCGCTGCGCGAACAGGCTCTGCTTCTTTGGCTTGTCCTCGGCGGGCTGCTCCATCTCGACATCGCCGTCCACCTCGACAACCTTTGGGCCCTCCTCGATCACAGCACTGGAAGCGTCAGGGATGGGTGGCGGCTTGGAGCCGGGGCCAGTGAGGAAACCGCGCTTGAAGCCGCCAAATGTCGCGGCTGGGGCGGTCTTGCGGCCGGGTGTCGGCGGGGCGAGGATTGGGACGGGCTTCGGGCCAGTGTTCTCGCGCACAAGGTCGCCAAGCGGGAAGCCAATCTTGCCCACGCCGAGCGAGCCACCGGGGGACCCTGCGGGCGGCGAGTCGGGCGGGAGGCGCGTGGACGGGTCAAAGGTGACCGACTTTTTGCGTGTCGGCACCTTGAGGATCGACTTGGGCGCAATGGACGGCGAACGGTGGGGGCCGGGCGACGGGGCGCGCGGAGGCGTCTCGGGGTCGGCTTCCAACGTCGCCGGAGGCTCAGCCGCAGGGGGAGTGTCGACGTCCATCTCATCCGCCTCGTCGTCGTCATCATCGCTGTCATCGTGGAAGATTCGCCGCCGGAGCGCCTCACGGCGCGCCGCAGCCTCGGCGCCCCAGTAGTCCTCGTCGCGCTCATCCACCGACACGACACCCTCGCCAGACGGTTCGGGCACCGCACCGATCGTGTTGCCCTCGGCGTCCTCGCGGATCTCATGGATCGGCAGGCCCTCTTCGTTGACAGTCTGTGGTTAGTTCAGTCGGATGTGAACGATCTCACCTCGTTGCCGCCGTTCGCGTGTGGCAACGACAGCTGGCCGCCCATGTGCGTGCCCATCAGATCGACGAGATACTGCAGCTCCTGGGGCAGGCCGGGGATGGAGACGCCGCCCGGGGCCACAGGCTCAGCCTGTGCCTCCCTGGAGGCAGTCGCGAGAGCCGGATCAGAGGGAGTGGAGGGCGTCGCGGGCGTGACGGCAACAGCTGGGGCCGATGGGATGGGGCGCTCCTGCACAGCCGACGGCGTCGCTCTCTTGGCCGCCTCCTCTTTCGCAACAGCAGCAGGCGCAGCAGGCTCCGCCTCGGGGCTTGCGACGCGCACGGGGTTGGCAAACAGGGGATCGAACCTGACCGAGGGGGCGTGGCGGGACGGTCCTGCGGGGGCCATGACGACGTCGCCGTCCGCKSKKTRCWCGACCGCACCGTCCGCGCGTGGCTTACCCTCGAGCAGACGCGCGTGCTCGTCAAGGAAGTCTGCGAGGGTGCGTGAGCTCAGTTGAAACTATCGGAGCTCCACTTACATGCCTTGCGGCGGCGCACATAGTCAGCGGCCTCGGCGGCGGTCATCTCGACCCACCACTCGCCGCCGATATTGACCTTGAGCTGATTGGTATGAACAATGTCGCCGTCGAAGCTGGCCTTTGAGTTTACGGGGATGCGGGCGGGCCAGCGGGCGCGGGTGGTGAGGGTGTCGAGCTTTGCTGCGAGGAGGTCTATGCCTGCGACGTACGCTCCGAGGGACGGGCCCGCTGGGCGGATAGGGAGCTGTACCCGCTCGTTCATGGTGATGAGAGTGTTGATGTAGAATGGAGCAAGAGCTGGAAATTGAAAAGTGGAGGTTGCAGTGGGAGGGTGGCTGCGAGTGGCATCCGCGTGGTGGTTGTGGCCGTTGTCGTCGTCGTCAAGGTAGAAGATGATGCTTTAGTTTCCACCACCTTATCGGCTCCTCAATTGGGCTTGATGGATTGCGGGGTATCGATCTCTCGTTAGATATCTGGCTGTTCCTCTCTCTCTCTCTCTGCTGGGCGCATGCATGCACATGGGGCGGCTGCTACAATGTGGGACATGGTGGGCTGCGGGCGGGCAATGTTACGTAACTCTCAGTTATCCGGCCCGATCCCTGTATTGTGTGTGCCTGGTTGCATGTGAGGTCGCCGCCCGTCTTTCAATGTCAATGACACGATCCCCCAGAACCTCCCTCCCTCCCTCCCTCCCTCCTCGTCGAGAACAGTGTCACGGGGGTCTTATACTCCACTACTTTCCCCCTCTCTCTCTCCATCTCACTACCACCACCACATCATGCAGCGCAAAGCTCTAAAGCAGGTACGTCTCAGCCACCGCGGCGCGCCACGCACAACGCAACACGCGCCGGCACCCTCCACCCGCGACCTAGCGACCCCAATCGCTCACACCCGTAGTTGAACAAAGTCACACAATGGACAAACGAAAAGGTGCAGCCGCCAGACCATCTTCCTCCATCTGACCCCAGGTCTTCTCCTCTGAGAGGACGCAGTTCTCAGAGGACTTTGCAGAGTTCGAAAAGGAGATTGAGCCGCTGCGCAAGGGCATCGAACGGTACGTTTTGCGTCATGGCCCCATGTCTCTGCCCATTCTGACCGCAGCCTGCACGCGACCTCGGTCCCCTTTTGCGAGCAGCTCACAAAGCTCAAGCCCAGCGCCGACCCCTACCGCCCCTCCGGCTCCAAGGACAAGGACAAGATGCCCGCCACAGAGGCCCTCGGTCTCGTCATGATCGACTATGGCAACGATGCCGGCGGCGACTACGGTGAGTGACTCACCCGTGGAAGCGAGCTGACCACAGGCGATGGCCTCGTCAAGTACGGTCGTGCCCGCTGCAAGCTGGCTTTGGTGGGTCGCGAGTACTGGCCCATTCTAACATTACAGCTGCAGGAAGAGTTTGGCGAGCGTCTCAACGACGGATATATCCAGTCCACCGGTGCGCTAATCGCTCACTAGAGTGTCACTAACTCCCAGAGGCGGCACTCGCAGCTGTCAACGAGTACAAGCTCTACCGCAAGAAAATGGACTCTAGGAGGTGCGTTTTACTTCACACCTTGCCCGCCGGCCGGCCCCGCTGACGTATCCCAGGCTGACCCTCGACTCGGCCCTGTCACGTCTCAAGACGACCAAAAAGGACAATGCGGCGTTGGAGCAGGAGGTCGAGCTGGCGCAGATGCGACTGTGAGTAACTAGGGTCAAGTGGCTCTCGGGCCTTGGTAAACTACGCACTGWCTCTTRCA